>JAQIWN010001177.1:0-22598 GCA_034699025.1 Entomobrya cf. arborea Gr-Col-00668
ACTATGTCATATAATAAATGAATGTAGGTGAAAGCAGTTGCACCATCAGGGAAGATACATCGTTCCATCAAAAACGCATATCGAAGGACATTAATGATGTGAAAAATCATCAAAAGCGGGCCAAAGAATAGGTTTAATGATGCAAACACACATCAAATCAAATATAGCCGCAGTTCAAATATCAGATGTTTGTGATGTTCCTTAAACTTTTCAATTTTTTTCTAAGAAAATTGACACAAAATTTTCGGGCAAACATTGCTTGCATCCAAACGCTTTTGATATTTTAATGATTGTTTGTTTACCTTACGAAGCAACTGAAGATAAAGGTGTAAAAAATACATGAATTGAATGCCCTGAAAATTTGAATTCGAAACTAATTTAAATCAATTAATGAAACATTAATAGTCACTTTTTAAACTAAAATTTAGATCTAACATTCACGGAAGAAGTGATTGTAATTATTTCGTAGAAAACCATTTCTTCGGTGACTGCGCCAATAAATGCAGGCATCTCAGTCTCCGTCAACTTCCCAACTGAATTTTATTTTAAAGCTGGCTTTTAAACTATAAAATTTACAGCAGATATTAAAACCAGCCAGATATACAAAAATGAAGCAAAATAAAAGTATATTGTGAATCTTGTCATAATATAGAGTGTATATTTTTTACCATGCAAGTATTTCGCACAAAATTAATTCTATTCCCATTTATTTAAAAAAAAAGTTTTATTCGAGAACTATTTTTCGTTTCATCCAGTAATCACGGCTGCCAAAAATACTAGTCTGAAATGTAGTACGCTTAAACATATGAAACAAGCAAATGTTATTGTTAAAATTTTGTTGAATTAAAAGACAAGCTCTTGTTCTAGGCTGTAATAATAAGAGTTGAATTAAGAAGATGCAGTTGAATGAACATCAGAGAAGTAAACCCATGGACCATGAAAGTAAAATGTTACCGAACAGGTGGTAAGCTGGTCGAAATGAAGTTCAGCAAAACGAGGTTCCGGTGACAGCCTGTGTGTTTTCCCTGCCGTTAAGCTGATCACTAAAAAATTAACAACTCTGTGTGTTGTATATAGTAAAAGCCACCGCTTTAAAAAATAAAAATGAATCCCTTAAAGTGAGCTTTACTTTACAGAATATGTAAGCCCATGTATCAAATTTAACATAACGCTGCGAGTGTAGAAAATATAATTTTATTAAAACTAATTTATTAACTACGCTGCTACATAATATCGTAAAAATAATGACAAATCTAAAGTCTGGAGTCGTAGTTGTATGACATCACTTTACCCACTGTAAGCTTTATATAATAAATACAAATACCTGTTAGGTAAAACCTAATCGTTATGAACTATTTTTTACTATTGTTTGAAAAAAGTTCTGCTCATTAAAAGTATTAATGTGCGGTTTACCTTCCGCGATGATGTATAATATATCATAGCCGTCCCAACGAAAAAATCCCAGACTGGACATATTTCAAATTTTACAATTTTTATACTTCGTTTTTTATTTTTTTAAACACAGGTAAGATTGCATTGGTTCGTGCAGATAAAATATTTACATTCAGTTATATTAAAATAACTTAACTAAATTTACCAAACGTCGTTTCTCTATTCCTCAATTCAACAAAGTTTTGAAGAATTGCATCGATATTCAATTCACTGACCATATCTGAATAGCAATTTATAAGGCAACAATGATTTAGTCTAGCCTGTCCCGTATGGCTTCTAAGGTACGACTTAATCCTACGTACCCTTGAAAAACTCCTCTCTGCACCGGCAGAACTACAAGGAATGACAAGAAGATGCTTTATTAGGTCACTTAAAGTTGGCAATAGCATACGACACTCCTTACTCATAACTTTAATCCCTGAAACGACGTTGTTTACACTAGACCAGTCCAAGGTTCCCCAGTTTTGTAAGACAGAGATTTCACTTGAAAGGTTATCATAATCCCATCCATAGAAATTGCATACTTCAATAAGGTTATCAACATTTTCTGATGGAGGCTTGAGCAGAGCATTTTCCAATTTGTCATACATTTTGAGTCCGGACTGGTCAAATCGTTTACCAATTTCTTCACACATAGATGTGATGGCTTCCTGGTAAAAGCTCCACAGTCGTTCCTTTGGTGTAGCAAAGACTGAAACAGAACGGCCATCTTCAAAACGTTTTGGCTTTTTACGAAATCGTGGAAGAGTAGTCTCTTCTAAGGAATTCTCTTGAATTTCACGGTTCATTTGGCCCCATAACTCATTGAACTTTTCTTCTGTACGCTGATTCTGTAACCGGTTGATTGTAAGCGTTGCTGCTTCTATGCCTCCGGATACAGTTGATTTCGGACTTTGAAGAACTCTACTCAGTTCCTCGCCAGCATGGAATAAATTTTTACTCATTAGTAGGCCCAAATAAAATTCACTCTTTTCCATTTGTGAATGTATTCCTGCCGCCTTGGACGAAATTTTATCGTTATAATTGGCGAGTTGCTCCATAAGTTCCAATAATGCAA
Organism: Entomobrya cf. arborea Gr-Col-00668; assembly: GCA_034699025.1. NCBI lineage: Eukaryota > Metazoa > Arthropoda > Collembola > Entomobryomorpha > Entomobryidae > Entomobrya > Entomobrya cf. arborea Gr-Col-00668. Next base: position 2,510 of record JAQIWN010001177.1, read on the forward strand.
CATAATTATCCAGAACGCCAGCGATTGCTTTTTCTCGAACAGTCCATCGCGTCGGGCAAAGTGGACGTGGTCTTGCGTGGTTGCAGTTAGGATTCCCAATAATATTTTCAAACTCGGCCATTCGTTTTGGTGAGCCCCGCAGTATTGTTCCAATTTCATGAACGAAATTTAAAACATCCCGAAAAAATGGGCACTTCGCTACGGTATCTTGCCATGCTAAATTCAAACTGTGATTAAAACAATGTACGTACATTGCTTTTGGTTGCCATGCCAAGATCCTGGCTTGAACTCCACGGAATTCTCCTGACATATTTGAAGCTCCATCGTAACACTGCCCACGAATATTCTCCTGTGACAATCCATAACGTAGTAAAACATCCATAATTATTCTGTATAGGGTTTCTCCAGTTGTTGATGAAGTTTCGTACAGACCTAGAAATAGTTCGTCCACATCAAATTCATCAGTAACTATTCTAACAGGTACTGAGACTTGCTCATGAACGGAGATATCTGATGCCTCGTCTACTATAACACTGTAAAATTTAGCCTTCTGTATTGTCTCTTTTATCTTAGTTGATATGGCGTAAGCTACACATTGTAGGATTTCATTTTGGATTTCTCCAGATGTGTATGACTTTGGGCGACGAAGCCATGTCTTTAGCTCTACAATATCTTCTGATCTCAATTTAAGTAATTCTAAAAAGTTTCCGTTGTCGTTATCTGCTCCCCTGATAGCTAAGCCTTGTCGTGCTAAGTAAATGATGGAAGAAAAAATAGTTCTTAAGGCTGTGCGAGCGTCGCCTTGTTTCTTCAACGTACTGGAAGATAGCTGTTGGATTATTGGACTTTCATTGTATGAAATAAGTTTCCCAACTGCCTCTCTGTGTTGCAGGCTATTTTCATGCGTCTTCAGTCCCTCGTATCCATTCTTCCAGTTTCCGTAACCCTTAGTTATAAAACCTTCCTCAAGCTTCAAGCTTGTCGAAAATAATCCTTTTGATTTTGCAGTAAAGCAGGTTAAGCACAAAATTTTCTTCAGATCTTGACAGTAGTGAATCCAAGGATGTTTGCTGTACCAACTGCTCTGGAAGTTATAGTTCCTGTTGTTAATCCTCTGTGGTGGAATGCTTCGGGGTTGATGGGGACCTGAAATAGATTCGTTTAATTTAGTTCCGGTAACATTACAGCTTACTCAATTATTTCCTTATTATATCAATACCATTTAAATTGAGAGAATCCTTTTTTTCACCGACAGTCCCATCCCATGCACATGGAGTATCCTGTTCCGCCGGTCTTCCATTTGTACTGCACCCTGCAGTGATAACGTTGTCCACTTCGGCTGCAATATCCACAAAAAATTAATGAGTCTAGTATTTTTGTCACTGATTTTAGAACAAATAGCTTAAATCGAAATCATACAAAACATTTCATTGCTTAATCGTGAATCGGTGTCAGTCGATGTTTCACTGGACTCATGAATGGTCACCGTTGGATCTATAAAAAGTTTAAATTTAACATGTATTTTATAAGAAAATAGCACGCAATTAACAAAAAAGTTGTTTTCAAAAGTTCAGTTACAATTACAAGCACAATTTCCAAAACAATAATTACCTTCTTGAGTTGTAGGGACTTCAACTGCACTTAGAGTAACACTTCTAATTGACCTAGTTTGTGGCGATTTCTTAACAAGCCATTTATCAAGTAAATTATTATTCTTTTTTGACATTTTGGGATTAAGGAAGGAACCCGTATTTAAAAGATTATACAAAACATAAATTGAACTTTAAATTAGGTGCAAATTTCTTGTAGAACTATCAAAACCATATATCGTGAAAATATTAATGCTTTTTATTTTCAACACAACAAAAGTATCTTGTCAATGACAGTTGGGATTATACGTGTATTTTCATTTTACATGCGAATTCATTCTTTTGACATTGTTTCGACGATAGACTGTGAAGTTGCACACAGTCCGGTGAAGCAACGAAACATTTTAAAAAACTTAACCTGTCTGGGTCATAAAATTTTTAGCCTGGACATCTGACGCACAGCCTGGACATTGTACTGGCTGTCCGTGGTATTGTGACGCCAGTGTAATATATTCTCGAGCAAGGATTGAACTGGTTTTGATTTGTTTTATAATAAACATTGTTATATGGTCCACTTTGCCTTTTATATCAAGAACTATAACCTTTATTTTAAGTAAAACAGAAGGATGATAATATTTACTAGAGAATTTGTGTTCCTCATAAAAGTTGAAATCAGGCGGGTGGTAACGATAGCGCTACAAGAAACGAACTCTGTACCCTACAATATGATAAATCCCAAAAGACATTATAAATACGTTATAGAAATTCTTTATACATGAGGATTACCCCAGGATATGAAAGCAGCAGTTTTAACGATATGTAGAAATCCTATGTATCTAGGATCAGGATTAAAAGAAACTTGTACTACTTGCACCAAATTAGACAGCTTTATTATTGTCTGTGAAGGGATTTTTATTTAAAATTTACTATTCTTTATTAAAGTGTACACAATCCATGACAGAATTTAGGTTTCTTGTAAAGAAAACCTTAAAATCAAGTAAAACATCATCTTTAGTCTAAAAAGGCGGCTTATGTTTATGCAAAGCGTTAAATATTCTTGTTTTGCATACAAAATTCTATATAACTATACGTTAGTTTTCCTGATTTAGTAAACATTGAACAGAATGAGCAATAATTGCATGTGAAGTTCATTTTTTTAAAACCAGTTTTTTATCTTTCTTCAATGCTAGTTCCGATGATCACAATACATAAAGAACTGGGGCTTTCAAAACTCTAGCTATGCTTATCAATCAAATACATTCTCCAAATGAATGCAGTAGACTCTACAACTGGACTGTGAATCTACTCACGTCAGTATGTCAGTAGGCATGTAGTAACAAAGTGACTGGGTTCTTCTTGTAAATGTTTGTGCTTCAACATACAGGACTTTAGATCTAATTATAAAAAAGCGTATCCGACGGACGTATTGTATCCCTTCAATGTGGTCCATGAATTATTATGTAAAAACGGCATATACACTCAAAAATACTTCGTATGAAATTTTGAATTCATTTTTTTACGAATTTAGTTGGCTTTTATTGATAATTGCTAGTTTACGTTGTTATCTCGTCTTTTTAATTTTATTGCTTAACTGTTACAAAATTATTTTTAATTTGGAAAATGTTCCTATAGCTCTGAAGATATCTTACATTTTCATTTTATCTGTACATAAGACTTAATGGAGTTAGAAGATTCTGGTGACGACGAACTTAATCATTATCATCAATTTGATAATATTTTACAAAAACTTTAAACTAGAAGATTTAAAAGTAATAAGTACACTGAAATAAATATATAAATAACTGCCGGACAAAATAACCTTAAAATATTCGTCAACTTTTACCCAACCAAATTTCAACAAAAAACTTATTAGAGCTCAATTGATTCTGGTGACGACTTATTTAACATTTTCAACTTGTAATCATTTTACAAAAAAGTTATAAACTAAACGACAAATGATCGTGAACTGATAAATAAATAACTGCCGAAAAAACAAACTTTATATTCTTCATCTAAATTAAGAAAAACCTATTTATGTCCACAACCAGTTTCAAGCGGTAAAAGGGAATTTAAAACTACAGAAATACAAATTATTTTTATCTTTAAATTCTAATGTTAATACAGCTAAAATTCGTAAGAAACTACATAAAAACGCATAAAAACTATAAATTATTTAAAAAAGTATCAAGATCGAATTTTGTGAAACTTAACATTACTCGAGATTGTATAATAAGTGCGTTACCGTTTTACTGCATTCATTTAAATGACACGTGGGTTAGAATTCATGTGTTTATGTTGGATTTCAAATGACCATATACTGCTCCTTGATGTACACATTTTGATTTGAATTCAAATGATTATGCAACAAAACACCATTAAATAAGAGAAAGTAAGAAGAATTTTGTTCATTAAGTGTTCTGCATTTAAATTTTTTATTTGCATTAGTATGCTTAAAAATTATTGTTGAATAAAGTAATAAGTTATTCATTTAAATTTTAGGAACCAGGCTATTTATCAAATTACTAATTATCAAATTTTAATGTGTAATTCAGGCTATGCACATGCATTAAAATATTTAATACCATCATACTCTGTAGTCGTACAATAGTAAAACAGTTTACTAAAAAAACTAAATAATACAAACACTGTCTGTCAATAGTTATAAAAACAAAGCCGTTAGCCTTAGGTTTAATATTTATTTAGCTCTTGGTGCTTATTTTTACAAAACTTAAACACAAAAACACCATCTATAATAATAGATGGCGTTGCAAAATCTTAACACTAATTCGATGGCTTAGTCCTCAGTTACAGCGCCTTGATTTTGAAATATTATTCAAAATTATTAGATTGTAGCTCTGATGATCATCATTTACCTTGGCATGTTAAAAAAAACCAATTTATATGACAATTAATGTACACTAATGACAATGACGTATAAAAATAAATCATTCGGATCATTTTGCGGTATTTCCAGCTGAATTAGTTATCAACTAATGCACATGCACATGATGGTGCCGGTATTGATGCATTTTGATTAAGATTGAATCAATTTTCGTAGTTTAGTGCAAGAATAATAATTATGACAAAAATTGATTTATTTCATAAATGTCGGACATTTTTCCAATATTTGCCAAATTGACAGATAAAAATAACCTTGACACCAATTGACAAAATAGGACAAAGTCGGACAAATTGACACAAATGTAAGTGTCCGATATAAAAACTCCTGACATTTATTTCGGACAACACTATGTGTAATTAGATCATCAGCATTTGATACCTGTTATATTGTTTTCTTTTTAACAGTGTCTGGTTTCATACAATCAAACATTTCAAAAAAAATTACGTGTTACGGAGCAGTGATGGCAGTTAAAAACGACTCGCATAAATTACATAAACTCCATTTGGTAGTAAATAATATTATGATTATGGATGATACAGATGTGAACTCTAAAAATTGCTTGATGTATTAAATACAAAAATGATCAAAATATTTTTATTTGTTGACTAGAAATAATTTTATTTTAATGCAAATATGTTTAATGTCATAAAGTTTCCATTACGCATGAGTATCGATAATTTATAATACTTTAAACTAACAGAAGGGGTAGTATTTGACGTCAGTCATAATTAATTTAACACTTTTATAAACTATAAATAAGGTATGACATTTTAGACACTTGTTCCCATGATTTTTTAAATGAGATGAATGTTAGCTAAAAACGAAATAAGTGTAAATACGAATTTTTCATAAATATAAAAGCAAAACATATTGGAAAACAAAATAGCTGGAGAAATAAGTAGCCTGACTGAGTAGCAATACATCCTTTTAAGCAGAGAAGAGAAATAATTTAATATTTGTTAATTAATTTCCACCAAAAAGCTCCAAACCTCAAAAAATCTAAAGTGAGATTTTTGCGATCAAGTAAATCCAGATAATAATTTGTTATATTTTAAAATGACGACACTTAAGCTGCTGGTACTCGATGTATTGTAACCGTTTTATGTTGTGCCGAATATTTAAAATTGGTTCAGTTTATTATGAGACTAATAGCGATTTGAGATAAAAATACATAACCTACATGTCGAAAAATCTTTAAATTTTTATACTTGTGCTAATGTATTTTAGGTCAATGATATACAATTTCAAGAAAAATTATATATTTGAAATATTTGACATCAATAATTTAGCAGAGATATTAATACTGACACAAATGGCATAAAATACGAAATCATAATTTGGCAGTAACTAATATTATGATTACGACTAATACATATGTGAACTGTAAGAATTGTTTGTGTCGTAAATATATCATCATTTTATTTGAGGACTGAAAAAGGCGTAATTTATACGTGTGTGTGTTTATGTTGTTAATTTTCTATAATATAGATATCTAAATAATTTTTCATCCTTTAAAAAACAGGTAATATTTTACGTCAATCACATTCAATTTACACGCATTTATAAGGCTTTTGCGTCATTAATTTTTCTAACACCTGTTTCTGTGATTAAAAAGTGTCATATTTTAGCTAGGTTAAATTGCAATAGATGAGCAAACAAAATCAAACTATGAAAGTTGCCGCAATTTATATTTTTAAACACGAATTTTTCTTTACATAAGCTTACAATGTAATATCCAAATTAAATGGATTCTATTTAACTTTTCTAAGGCTAATACTTTATAATTCGATTTATTATATGTTTATTTAACTTTACTTAAATTTTTATACCATAACATTTTGACCAGTTTACACAGACAAACAAATCCGTCTAATATTATTCCAATTTGGTGCTGTCGATACATCAGGTATATAAGAAGTGCTAACTTGATTTATTTTTCATCCACTATTTTAGTTTCAGTTTTCATTGAACGCAAACAAGACTGTTTCTTACAAACACAGGTTTTTTGTTTATTCTTAGCCATTCACTCCAGCAGCCACTAAACTCAAGGTAACAACGGAATCATGAATTTTGCGACCTACATATTGGGATTGATCGTCGTGGTTTTGGTTACAACTGCCAAGGTAAAATGTACCTTAAGTTTATATCTTAAAATTATCAAATAGAACTGACTGTCACTGTTTGTCAATTCAATCATTGTGCATTTCCTTTTAGGTTAGTGCAATGCCGGAACATAGGCAAACAGGTGGACATCGATCAGGATAAAACGTTTGCTTAAACTTTGATTTAAATGATGCAATTGGCGTTATAAATTTATAGCCGTAATGTTTCAAAAAATTTTGTTAGTCAGATCTTCGTCCTCTTACTTTTGATAAGTTATTCGAAATTTGCATTCAAAATAATTTTTTTCTTAAACCTAGTAGTAAAAAGCAAAGCTTAGTTATATGAAATTGTAATATTTTTGAAAATTTATCTAAATAAACTACTCATGTCTTTGTTTTAACACAAGTTTAAACGTAAATTTATTTTGTACATGACTGTCTGAGCAACAAAATTTTGGGAAATTAAATTGCACAAGTTCCTCGTATGAATACATGTGCCATTATTTACACATAATGCAATAAATGAATTGCAAACGCATGCTATCATAAATTTCTAATCAACTTTTCAACAAAAACGTAAAATTTAATGACTTTATGATTCCGTAACTTACTTGCAATCACTATCAGCTTAGGCCCTGACACCGGTTTTGTTTGCCAATATCACAAATAGTGAACTAACCAGTCCAAGTAGCTAAAATAATAAAATTCAATTTAACCAATTTTTATTCATGCATACTTTATTTTTGGACCATTCTAGAAGTATTTTTACCCCAAAGTGAAAACCTTGATCCACCACAAAGTCACCTTGGCCCAGACCTAGAGGTTCCTCATCTAGTTCATCTAGAACAACTGTGATATCGAGTTTTTTATTTCCAAGATCAATGCTTCCAGTTTCTTCTGCCCAGTTTCGAAGCCATTTCCGAATCAGTTTATTCTGTTGACAAAAATACATGCAGTACGTTATAAACTACTTTTAAATAAGCGAATTGATTCGTTTACCTTTTGGGAGATATTTGTTGCCATCAGGTAGATGAGTTCACTTTTTACTATGTCATATAATAAATGAATGTAGGTGAAAGCAGTTGCACCATCAGGGAAGATACATCGTTCCATCAAAAACGCGTATCGAAGGACATTAATGATGTGAAAAATCATCAAAAGTGGGCCAAAGACTTCGTTTACTGAAGCAAACACACCCCGAATACCACGATACATCTTCCAAACGACCACCCTCATGTTTTGCAGTTTCTGTTTTTCCTCCAAATTATTTTCGTCAATGTTATCTTGTACCGAATTGACAAACATCATAAAAACAAGAATCCATGATGACATAGCCAAAATTATATTAGCAAATATGTCCCAGATCAGGCCTTGTTGCAAATTGAATGCGAAATCACGAGCAAGTTTGGAGGACCCCATGGAAATAGTAGTTGAGCTTAGATTAGTTCCATATTCAACATCAAGCTTGTCAGAAGAGATGTTTAGATTTTTTGGACTCCATAAGAATAGATCCTCACTCATTATGTACGAGCCTTGCAACATTACGGTCTCAAATGACGTTTCTTGAAAGTCAACAATAAGTATTGGTTTCAAGAATGCCAGAAATGTTGTTATAATGAACAATGTCACAGAAATGGAATAGCTTTTTGTTTTGACGGGACAATTTTCCTCATATGTTTCCATTGCATTGACCATATTCAATAAATCCTTTCCCTTGCAGCCAAATATGTACGCGCCATATGCCGAACTTGCCAGACAAGTCAGATTGAAGGCAACTCTTACGAGTTTGTTCAATCCACCTTCATACAGAAACCAAAGAAAACAAAACTTTGCATCGCAAACAGATTGAAGTATTGACAAGGTGATAATTGAGACAAAGCATATCTATAACAGAAAATATATGCATGTACTATTATCAGAGTATTTGTGCTTTTTAAATTTATACAAAATATATTTATTTATATTTACACGTTGCAACAACTTTGTCCAGAAAGACATTCCAAAAGGGCAGTAGTAGTTCAACTTATTTTTATCGTTTGTGGCAAATGTACTTGCACCACTTCGGTACATTAATTCCAAGTGTGTATGGATGTATCTAGAAGGCTTTCTGATGGGTTTTGCATTTGGGTCTGGTAAACCGCTTGTTTTAAGGACCTCCAGTATAAACAAATTTTCAAAGTTGTCCTCCACTTCCACATTTTCAAGCGCTGGGCCAGCATTCTGTTGGACTTCAATAATTTCTTGTTGTAGAGGTTCCACCACAACGTTTGCTGCTTCGTTGGAAACAGTTCCTGTGACTTCGGCTTCAACGCATACAACAGGCAGTGGAGAGATTTCTTGTTCTCGACGAGGGAACTGCAAAAATCCTCCAATGTCACCGAATGCATCCACTGCTTTCGACAAAGTGTCCCTTGGATTTTTGTGAATCTCACTTTCAGTACTGCAAATTGACGTACTGGTGGACGCTTGAGGTTCCGGAGAAACATCGTAGGGTGATACAACGTTGGTCGAAATTAGGGAAATTGGTTCTACTTTGCTTTTCGACTGCTTTTGTTTGTTCCTTTGCAGCCACGTTAGTAGTGTTATATATTTACTTTTTGATGAAAACGACATTTCTAAAAGGTTTTAATATTAAAATAAGCAGTTGTTGAGTTTGGCTTTATGATTAAACAACAAAATGTGCCTTACCAGAAATTGTTGGTCCAGAAATACTTTTACATGAAGAATTTTGGGAAATTATCTTCCTCGCAGTATTTTAACACAGATATTAGCTAATAAACAAAAAACATCTATTTTATTTTATTAATTGCAATTACGCACAGTGTACGGAAAGAGTGTCTGAAGAAGACTAAATGTGTAATATAGAAACAAGTCACAAGCTCGAGTGACGTTTGCAGTTGATGGTCAAGTTTTTAAAAGAATATATTTGATTGACGGGAATACGCACAAAATGTTGGTCATAAGAAAGCACAGTAGGACGACAAAAATAGAGCATGGTGTATGTATAAACTAATGTTTGACTTGTCTTGAATAAAAATTCATACACGCGTGCGACGTTAGGACAAGGAAAGTTTTTCTTTATACTTTCTTACTGTATACAACAGCATATTTTACAAAAAGGCTTGGCATGAAATGTAAATGTCAATTGAATGAAATAGTCTTTTATGAGTAAAGCCTCAGTGGATTGCATCTTTTTTCTTTCGACTAGAAAATAAGTTTAAACAAATGTATTACATATATTTGTGTCGTGGAATTATTGTAAATAGGAAATGTAATTTAAATGAAGAAGAAAACCAACGGTTTTATTAAAATATGTGACATGGAGTCAATTAAGGTCATAGTATTTATTGGGCTCTCAGAATCAATTGAATTCCTATTAAATCGGGGTACTTGGGTCTCTCGTGTTCAATGATTTATTTGGGGTCAGTGGTCCACATGAGGTCATACGAGGTCACCAGATAACTTAGGCTCTAAAACACATAATATCCGTGGTGACAAGTTCTTGATTCTGTGCTTAAACCAACATTAAAATTGTATGTAAACTTTTTACCTTATATATCCTGTCAAATGAATACATGGATCAAAAATCACATAATTGTGTTTGGTTGTTAATCCTGCGTCAGAATCAACGACGCAACCATTTTCCAATAAAAACATGTGACATTTTAAATTAATATTTAGGTTTACAGGAGATGCTGGGTTCCGAACTGGCTTATAATCGAAAATCATGACCAATTATAGCTGTATACTAATTTTGTATTTAATTTGTTTGGTAGTTTTTGTAAAACTTGGGTGAACGGAAAAAACAAACTGCCTTGTGTACAAATAAAACTTTACCGAAATTATAAGCACAGCCGTTTCCGACTTACTAATAAAAGAAAAAGCAGTATTACGTGCAGTGGCTGATTGACAAGCATTTACCAAGTAAATTGGTGGCACAGGGTGTAATAGTTGACAAAACTTATATCCTATCTTAAGATTGCGTGAGCATGCAAATTTTTATATAACTGACACTCACATATAAATGAATGAGTAATGTCTTTTACCTGTTTTACGTGACAACAAGTTTAGTGTAGATTATTTAAAGCTTACTGATCTTTCAAGTGGTCTTTCTTAAGTTAATTAATTTTATTATGGATATGGTTCTACTTAGGACGACATTTGAGTTTGTATTTCCATAACCTGTGACTTTTAAACGATTAAATAATAACATAAAATGTACGTCGGTGGTCCACGTAAAGCACCCGTATTTCGTAATTTTTTTATCGAGGTCGCACCCATAATTTATAAACAGAAGCTAAATGATTAAAACAAAAATAATATATTTTTATTACATTCCATTATTAATGTTTTGTGTAGTATATTTTCTCTTCATTTTAAAAAACACCTTTGCACTTTTAGTCAGAAATAAATTTTTTATGTAGGGAATGAAATTTATATTTGTTTACAGTTTTATCGAGTCATCTCAGTCGAATTTTGTCGAGCTGAGAAACATACTGATAATATTGAAAATACTATTAATATACGACAAAAATCGTAAAGATTAGTATTTACCTGAAGTGAAAAGTTTTATCAGTTACAATACTGTTAATTGTATTAATGTATGAATTGTAATCAAAATAGAACAGTAGATTCCTGAAAGAGTTTTTAAAATGTTACGTCGATAACCATTGTTATTTTAAAAGAAATAGTTTGATGGCTTTCCATATATTTGACACATCATGTTAGGCACAGCAGGAAGCTTTAGGAAAGAAAATGTAGAGATGAAGACAGCGTGTTATTGCTTGATGGAGAACGGCAGTATAATAGACACGCTCGACAATATGCTGTGACTCGTCCTAACAAGAAGAAAAAGAACGAAGAAAACAGTAATTCTCTGTCTGTAGAAATTTTGTGTTTGAATGCTTGTAACAAATTTATGGCTGTAAAAAGTGCTACTCATGGAATCCCAATTTTTATCTGAAATCGAGTCTGGTAAATGCTACTAGACTAGCTAAATCCAGCTACCAGCTAAATCGAGTCTTACTGTTCTTTGTCTTAAAGCTATACAGTAGGCAAAATGAGTTGGTTACAGTCAAAAAGAATGAAATTCAATTCACTCTCAGAATTTTGAAACTGATTAGAAATCTTTTGATCGTTAATTATTTCTGAGGACATGTTAAGCAGTTTAATGATTCGAATCGCTTTCAAATGACGTTTAAGTTATCATTTTTTGTACTATGTATCGTTTGCATTTTCTGCCAGTAGTACACATATGGTTGACCTTAATGTTTATTTTAAGTGGTGATAATAATTATAATTACTTAAATGTCATTAAATGTTCGAGGTTTTATACTTATGCTAAAGCTTATTTAACGATGTCTGAATTTACAGATTATTTACATGTTTTAAAATTTTCTGTTAAATATCAGGCATTGACGATAATACCTACGATGATTTGGATACATTATAACAACACCACTTGGTAGTAAATAATTATGCTTCAGACATGAACTAATTAAAGTGTTTTATGTGACTTTCTCAAACAATCAAGAGCATTTTATATAGTTACTAAACAAAGCATGATTAAGTTTTTGACCAGCAATAAGTTTTCTAACACTTGCTTGTTTAATTAAAAAAATATAATAATGCTCGATACTGGATGCTGAAACCGACTCTGGATTTTACGAGAATCGACTGCAGAGTACCATACGTAAGCAAATCATCTTAATATGTAATTATAGCTGTTATTTTTTACATTATAATTATGCATACCAGTATCCGAGCGGTTCCTCGTCCAGTTCAAGAAACTATAGCATTGAGAATAGAAGTTTTTAAAGAATTAGGTTTAATTGCTCGTAAGCATGCAAACAAACAAACCGTTGTATGGCACAGCAGGGGAAACAGCTGGAAACTCAGAACATAAAAATAACTTGTGCGTAAAATAAGTTATGATAATACGTAGTGGTTTTCACATGAAATTGCAAATTTTTGTCGTGTAATATCTCAGAGATTTGCCAATGAATCCGTCTAGGTTTTTGGAAATATAAACCAGGTACAGTATTATTTAATATCCGAAAAAATCATGACTAAATTCTAGCTGGTCGCTGAGTTATGCAGGCTTGAGTAATTTGTGTACTTTTTAAAATTGAAAAAAATTCCCTAAAATTTTGTTCATACTGTAATTTCAAACGAGTATCCCATACACAACTATGCAAGCAAAATATCTTGGTATATGTAGTTTTTAGTGCAATAGTGTTGTTGTCATTTCTGATAATTAGCTAGTTTGAAAAATTACTTTGCCTCTTTTCTGGAGGTCGTTTTACGCAAAAAAATTACTCTGATTTTTTTTAAAAAAAAGTACGTCCGAAAAAAGTCCTACGCATCTAAGGTCACTGAACGTAAGCCTCGGTCTATGGGTAATTGTGAAACTAGAGAAATTGCTCTACAATATGTGTACAGAAAATGTAGAAAAAAATCTACATTACTCCTTGATTTTTGACTTCTTAAAAAAAATTGCACGTTCATGTGGAAAACTCCACGTATGTATGCAAGAATACAATGTACGAATTGGTATGGGGTAAAGGTGTAAATTTCACAAATGATTTGCTTTGTAATGTTTTATTCTTTTTGTATGAAGCAAATTTTTGTACAATTAGCAAAAAACTGGGAAAAACTAAATGCTGGGTATTATTTTTCTTATTCGGTAAGAAAAGGCAGTAAAATTGCGAAGCCTTTGGGACACCAAAAAAGTTAAATTGACAATTAGGCAATACTCTGAAATTTTGTAATAAGCAAATGAAACTATTGGAATATCGCAACCTATCTGATATCCATTCCGGGACAAATATTTTTTATCCTAATCTGAATTGACACTAAATCTAGAGAATAAAGATTACAGTTGACCAGAACGAAGTCCACTTACCATAAAAATTAAATGCCTTAATAAGCTGGTTTTTATGTATGAAGGTGTAGAAAAATATGGGCATGCAAACAGACTGGGTCCGCAAATCCAGTTCAAAGTACTCCTTAAAATGTGGTTTTGGATGAGCTGTAAACAATAGGTTTTGGTAAATTCGAATGGTTAAAAGTCATTATGACCGCAATTTAAAATTGTAAAAGTATGAGCAATTAGAAAATAATGTCATATCGTTACAAATATTTTTAAAACGTTTTAATTGATTTATTACATAAATAAATTTATTATTAAATTTTGATGGAAACACTTTAAATATTTAAGAAATATTACCAATATTATAGATCATTTATTTAGAGTAATCAGTAACTACAACTGGGCTAAAGGCAATTGCTTCTGAAAAATCATTCATCATACATTCACAAACATATCAGGCGTGTAAATCATGGAAAAATGGAAACAAAATCAGGGCATATCCTCTTAAATCAAGTAAAATGCACACAACTAAGTGAAATCGATATGATTATTAATTTTACATTTCGAAAGATTTTAAACGCTATTAGCACTGGTCTTTATTATTTAGAAAAGGTACTAGTTTATTTGCACTAAATTTAGCTTACTTAAATTAACTTAAATTAATTTCAAATTCCTATTTTAGCAATGCAGATAATGCTAAAAAGTACTGAATAACATTTTTCCCAATTTATAAACTTTAGCATACAGTAAAAAGTTATTTTTTTGTAGATTGCAAAATTCTATCGTAACGTAAAATGTTTCAGTAAAAATTTTAAAATTTTCAGCCTAAACTTTATCTTTATAAACCAGATAAAATCAACAAAACTTTATTTGCTTTGTTCGAGTTCGAAACACTGGAAACATCTCTACGATTACAAATTTAAAAAAACTTCGTATATTTTGGATTTGGTTTTAACAATACAAACATTCGTGTCCATTTGTCACATATAATTATATTGCATTTTTTCCCTCTACTTCTTTGTGTATTTGTTGTTTAGCGAGAAGTAGACTAGGCCATGCTACAAAGTTTCACTGCAGTTGACACTAGAGAAATAAGTCCATTTAAGTTCCATCTTCCATTTACATAAAAAGTATACGTATAAAAAATATTTTGGTCAATTTGAATAATAATCCGGCAAGATACATTCTACCGAACGAAGAAGACCAGAATTCAACAATAATATGAATGTAACGAAATAAGTTATAAAATTATAACTTTTGTTACGGTCAGTCCAAAACGTATATAGAGCTTTCATCAACAAACCATCTCATAAACTGCCAATTCAAAATTAATTATGTAATTTTGAGAGACTTTACCTAGGTATGTGTTTATATTTCTTAAATTTTCTTGGAACTCGATTAAATTTAAATGACATTTTGTTGCATACGAATAAGCTAATGAACAAATGAAATTTTGACGAAAAAAATATCCCAGTGAAAAATCAAAAGACTTTTGCAATTGCACATCAAACTGTGTCACTTTAAGATTTGAGCCGTGAAAATATTTAGAAAATTAACAAAAGAACTTCAGATTTCAAATAACAAATAAGTTCAGAAACCGCTCTTTAGCAGATAGGAAACGAGTTATGAATTACAATTTTGATGATTTCGACAAAATCTATGTAATTTGGTTTGGTTTTGGTTTCAATTGTAGTTAGTATAACATACTTCATACAAATTCAGTAATGTGTCGATTAACATTTACTAATATTTAGGAATTTGTATTGCTTTAATCAAATGAATTTTAAAAATAATCCACTGCTTTCTATAAATACACTGTGTTGAACTGTTGTTTCCTATATTTTATCACCGTTTCCATGACAGATCATAAACTTTCTCGGATTGAGTAAAACTGGTGACTATCAATCTTCTTATTTCAGTATAACTTTTCAGTGATTTTTGAATAACTATACCAATTGACGAAGAAAAGTCCACAATAGATTCATGTATAAACATTCGTGAATAATAATGCCAATACCTATAACTTTACATTAAATATTTCTGTGAATCAGATAACAACATATAAATCGGAAAATCTGTCATATCCAAAGCCCCATTGAACATGTATAAAAACTAACGAGAAATTTTTCAAATCCCGAGATGATAATTCATTGTGATAGCAGCAGTACGCACTGCGTAACGTCGTAAACGCGCAACACACATACCGGTATTTAGTTACATATTTGTTTTATCGTTTAAGCTCAATTTACCTTATTGCATTATAGACTAAACTGATTATAGAATGCATCAAGTAAAAAAACGAACGAGATGTCTAATTAGCATTTTATGAAATATTGGACTCAAAAGAAAGAATTAAATATTAAAGTTTATCAAATGAAATATTCAAGTAAATTCTATGCACTTTTTCCAGTAGTCACCAAAGAAAAAAAATTGCACTATGTAAATTTTGTTAGATCTAGTAGACTTTAAAAAGGAAATTTCGCTACGATTCTAAAAAAATTAACAGCAACGTTATTGAGATTTGTAAGTTTAAAAACACACGTGGCGTACCAGGAAAAGGTAGCGTATACACGCTACCTTGGTAGTGCAAATACGCTACTTGGGTAGCGTAAATGCGCTACCAGAAATAAATAAATTTTTTTGAGGTAGCGTAAATACGCTACCACAAATTTGCATAAAACCCTAATTGTAAATTTTAATGCAATAATTAAAAGATTTTTTTTATTAAATCTTTACTATTACTGTTCAGAAAAAAATTGCGCATCTTTTGCATATTTTTACAAAACTATTTAGAAAAACAAAACAAATTACAAACGATCAAAAACTATTTATAAAAGCTAAAAATACTAATTTTTAGGCTTCAAACCATGTTTGTAAACGGTTTTGATTAGTTTTTAATGTTTTGGAAAAAATCAGCGATCAGATTCTGAAAGCCCATATTTTTCAACATATTTGAGTGTAAAACTTAAAAAAGTTATCGTGTACTTTTTTAGAAACTTAATTAACAAGTAAAATTTCAATTAAAATTTAATAGCTAAAAAACGAGTTGATGATTTTTTTGTAAAAATATGTAAAAGATGCGCAATTTTTGTCTGAACAATAATAATAAATATTTAATATAAAAATCTTTTAATTATTGCATTAAAATTTACAATTAAGGATTTATGCAAATTTGTGGTAGCGTATTAAACAGAATAATTTATCAAATGCTTTTAATTAAATTTTAAATACTTTAATTTACAGAAAAATAGGTGTGTTCTTACTTTTTGCAACATTGGATCAACATTTTTATTATTTCTATTAATAATATTAATTCCGATTTTAAATAAAATATAGCCGCAGTTCAATTATCAATTACAGATGTTTGTGATGTTATTTGTATTTCCTTTAACTTTTTAACTTTTTTCTAAGAAAATTGACACAAAATGTTCGGGCAAACTTTCCTTGCATCCCAACGCTTTTGATATTTTAATGATTGTTTGTTTACTTTACGAAGAAACTGAAGATAAAGGTGTAAAAATACATGAATTTAATTCTCTGAATATTAGAATTCGAAACTAATTTAAATCAATTAACTAAACATTAATAGTCACTTTTTAAACTAAAATTTAGATCTAACAATCAGGGTAGAAGTGCTTGCAATTATTTCGTAGAAAACCATTTCTTCGGTGAATGCACTAATAAATGCAGTCACCTCAGTCTCCGTCAACTTACAAACTGAATTTTATTTTAAAGCTGGCTTTTAAACTAGAAAGTTTACAGCAGATATTAAAAACAGCCAGATAAAACTGAAGCATAATAAAAGTATATTGTAAATCTTGTCATGATATACAGTGTATATTTTATACCATGCAAGTATTTCTCAGAAAACTAATTCTTTACAAGACAAGCTCTTGTTCTAGGCTGTAATAATAAGAGTTGAATTGGGAAGATGCAGTTGAATGAATGTCAGAGGACTGAAGAAGAAGAGAATGAAACCCATGAACCATGAAAGTAAAATGCCACCGAACAGGTGGTAAGCTGGTCGAAAGGAAGTTCAGCAAAACGAGGTTCCGGTGACTGCCTGTGTGTTTTCCTTGACGTTAAGCTGATCACTAAAAAATTAACAACTCTGTGCGTTGTATAGAGTAAAAGCCACAGCTTTAAAAAAAATCCCTAAAAGAGAGCTTTACTTTACAGAATATTTTATTCCGTGTATCAAATTTAATAGTATGAATAAAATATCACACTCAAACTAATGCACGCCAGTCATGCAGGAAGGTAAAGTAGTTTATAAATGCGATTTGTGATAATTTAGTTAAAGTATTTAAGCTTTAAGGCTTGTCATTCAAGAAAGGCAATGACTTGGTTTGCATTTATTTAAATGACCCGTAAAACGGAGTAAAGTCTTATCATTTACTCTCTCGCTCGATACAGTTTAGAGCAAAAATTATAATTATGTTTTCATTTAAAGAATCTTTTTCCAAAATTTGGGGGTCTAATGTGTATATTTTACATTATTTTTAAATTGTTACCAAAATATTTGCAAGACAACAAAAAACAATTAGTTTTCTTCTTGAATATAAATTAAATAAATATTGTTCTTCCGTTCGAGAGTTGGGTTTTAATCGCCAGCTTCATGGTTGGTGTATATTTTTGTTTGGTTTTTTATTATGCATGAATTTAGCAGTCAAACAAGATATGTATTTTTTCCTTTTTACATATTTTTAAATACCGCATAAGATTGAGTATTTTGGAATTTTTTTACCTTTGAGTTTGTTGAGCAGCAAGTCATTTAGCAAGTTTTACTAGACAGGTCTCATGCTGATGAGCATAATTACGATAGAAACATCATGTATTTACCTAGATTAAAACATGCTTTCGTTTCAATGGCTGCTCACCGTTTTTCAGTAATATCCGGTAGAATAATAAAAATTATAGCACAACAAAATCACAAAATAGTTGGATAAATGGGCCAATATCAGGTCCAATTTATTCAAATGGTAATGTATCAATCACTATAATTGATTTCATCACAAAAATTAACAAAAAATAATAATTTTCATAACATGTTATATAATAACAGTAATGATTTAAAATTAAATTATACAGTTGACAAAACATTGAAATACATTTTTTTAATATTTGGTTTATAGTTCATTGTATATTATGCATGCAAATATTTAATTGGTAAAAAACTAACAAAAAACCTTAAAATATTTACATGGAGCTCGAACTCATATGCATACTCATTTCCACTGAAATAGCTATGTACTGTTGCTTTTTCAGTAATATTTGTTACTATGTAATCTTTGGGAACTTAATTTTACAATAAAACATGAATCTTTTCTTGACATTTAAACCTGTAAAAGTGATTCCTTTCATTGCGTATCTTCCCATAACGCTGCGAGTGTAGAAAATATAATTTTATTAAAACTAATTTATTAACTACGCTGCTTGATAACCTCGTAAAAATAATGACAAATCTAAAGTCAGGAGTCGTCGTTGTATGACATCACTTCACTTACTGAAAGCTTTATATAAAAATCAAAATACCTGTGAGGTAAAACCTAATCGTTATGAAGTATTTTATTACTATTGTTTGAAAAAAAGTGACTTTTCAACGTTCTTCTAAGTGTTTACCTTGGCAATTTCACAATATCGAATGTTGGTGCGTGATTCATATTTCCATTTACCTGAAATATTTTTTTCATCATATTCAGTAATAAAATATTTCAATTTACTTTTAAATATTCTTATCCACAATACTACACATACGTAAATATTATATTAGATAAGTGTAAATAACTTTCAACTCACCTACTTATCTTCGAGCTTCACACTACAAAACATTGATAAAGACCTATCCAATATCACAATAAATCCTGTCGCGAATGTTTTTTGTTTTTCCTTTAAAATTCCTTATCGTATTTATTTTATACAAAGCTTGACAAGTAGTAAAACATTTAAATTTTGTTTTGAGTCTTAAAAAAACTTATTTTAATTTTACTATGCAATCTAGCTACTTTCATTGTGCTTTCATACTTATTTTACTTACGAGATAACATTTTGCTTGCACTATTTTCGTAAAATTCAATTTTTATGTTATTCATATATAAAATTCAAAACCGTCAGAATTAGTAGAGACTACTGCATCTTTAAGCACAAATTATAAATAATCATTGTATTGTATTGTATTGTAAGTCTTTATTGCGAGCTCTAAAACATAATTAGTTACAAACCAATGCCAGATCTCATATTACAGTAATAATAAGGATGATAAAAAATAGTTAAAAAAGATTGACAAGTCAAATTTCTCAATTAATTTAAAGAAAGAGAGTTCTCGTCTGAGTTCAACCCACAAACCTCGTCCATAGAGGAAATGGTTCTGAACTCATCCCCGAGAGTACACGACAGAAATTACATAACAATACATATAACAGATTGAATTATCATCACATTTAATTTATTTCAAAGGACTAGTATTTTCGGATCCCAGGAGTAACTCTTGCCAGCTCTTTGTGATGGAGGAGTATATGAATGCTCTTGAGTTATAAATGGCACTTATTAACACATTTTTGCTAGTTGCCACCCTCGTAAGCAGGGAGAAAGCAGCCTTTCTCCTACGAGCAGTAAAATTGTCTAC
>JAQIWN010001178.1:0-22583 GCA_034699025.1 Entomobrya cf. arborea Gr-Col-00668
CTCTATAGGCACCTAGACTTGTAGGTACTGGTGCAAACTCTTCATGTCAAAAGCATCACCTAATGACATGTTAACAGGAACTTTTTGCTGATTTCGAGAATTCGTTCCAACAGAAAATATTTTGGGCTATGGTACCATGCACGTGCAAAGCATAAGTGCAAAATGATATTCGACGAGGCCCTACCACTATTGAAAGTCAAAATCTCAAAATCAGCAAAAAGTTCCTGTTAACATGTCATTAGGTGATGCTTTTGACATGAAGAGTTTGCACCAGTACCTACAAGTCTAGGTGCCTATAGAGTTCAACCGTTCCGACAAGGGTTCTCTCGACAACCTTTCACGTCATATGCGCCATTTGACGTTGACCCGTACGAATTGAGTCGTTTAAACACACAGGATTATTAAGTGATTCATAATGATTAAAATGATATGTGATACGTCAATTTATTCCTCATCGCCAAAAAGTTACGAAGTTTTAAATCTTGATCCTCAAAAATTTTTGACCTCGAGCTTGAAAACTTTGACCCACCATAACTTCCACAAAAAGCAACAAATCGACCTGAAATCTTCACCAAAATTAATTTCTATACGAGTTTTATAAATCTACGTCAAAAAATATTTTTTTGAATTTTGGCCCAAAAATGGCCCTTAGGAGGACCCGTCCTTTATGGTAGAATGAATCAAATCCTCAAATGATCATAGTGATGGAATGGAGACGAAAAATTGGAAATGCTATTTGGACAAGCTATTCTTCATTTCAAATATATAAATTACGATTGGTTGGAATGGAAAAGTCTGGAAAATGCATGCATCCACGAGCGCTTTTTAGTGAACAATCCTTTACATTTTTAAAAATCCTCAAACGTAGCGTTGCGACTTGGAATGTGAAAAAAATCGGAATGTATGGAATCATTTTTTTATACAGTTGGTAAACAAGGGAACAAACATTGTGAATTGGGACTTCCATATTAATTCGGTTCTTTCTTGCGAGAAATACGTCAAACTGAAGTATGTACTTTCATTCGTAGGTGTATGAATTTAATGATGAAATACGACTATATACTATATACCACGCAATCAGTTGGTTGTTTTGAATGAAAGCACATACAATACACAATCCTTTTCATTTTGTGCAGTATTGTATTTTTTCATATGCCAAGAAGATCATTGAAGATTTTAAAGCGTAATATTTACGCTATTCTCTGTCATTAAATCATTACTTGAATGATTAATGGTTGTTGACTTGATAACATAATTGCTAGAAATGATGATCAAAGATCAAAATATCGAAACTATGAGGTTTAGATAACCAAACAAGACAAATGGGTAAATTGAATTAGCAAAAAAAGTGAAAATAAAATGGAACAACAGGAAGCAATGAATATCAAACTCATTATTTTTTATTGAAACTAATGAAATTATTGTTAATACACATGAAGCGGTTAAATATATTCAAAAGTCTGTTAAAAATCACACATTTTTTCAGCAGGAATATTTTTTTTTCTATAACGACAAACTACGTACAAATTATGTTTCTATTCACTATTACATTTATGTTCTATAATAACTTCTGTTCCGGTATACAACTATAAGGTACTATCAATTTATATCATCTACATGCTATTTTAAAAATTATAACTTAAATTCACAACTTTGAGACTTGTCTTCAAAGAATATTACATGAAATGCAATCTAATGCAATTACTAAATGTTTTTAAAGTAAATACTAGAAATTTATTATGTTTACGTAAAATAAAGCAATTATCTAAACTACTTTCAATTCTACTTAAATAAAGATTAAAGAGCAAAGGGCTCACGACCTAAAATTAGACATCTTTTACATCATCTTTAATTATCAGGTTCAAAGTTCTTTTTACTAATGAAAGAATGCATAGTATCAATCAATAAAGTAATTAAATGTTCCTAAAAGTTTGTAAGTATGAAGGGATTACTGTCTAAAAATTGGGAAGTCGCGAGGTGTTCAAACATAACAGCTACTTAACAATAAAACTTAAGTGGGTCACTTCAATAACAATAAAAAACATCAACAAAACATCTGTACCATAATTAATCCTAATTTAATTTTGCTGCACATTTTTCCCGAGATGAGATCGTCGTTAAACTTGCATGTTTCCTTTGTTTGTAGTAAATTAGCTTTAAAAAAAATCAACGTTAGATGCATTGCTTTCAATTCAAACAAATCTTCTAAGCTTCATCTTTAGTTTTAGAAAAAAAATGTGATTTACAATTTGTTAAGATTCAATTTTTAGCAAGACTTTCAAATTCGCTAAATTACGTTTCTCATTTGATTAACGATTAAAATCCCTGCCCAGTATTTAATTTGTAATAAGTGATCACAAAAATATTTCAAATGCAAAAAGGATCCAACGAAAATATTATATTGTACTTAAAATGGTACATCAAGGAGGAAAAATGACAAGATATGCAATACTTTTTACACGAATTATAAATTATGTACAAAAAACTATATCCCTAAAACTGCCGAGCATGTAAATACTTACTACTTTACTCATCATATTAAAAGGTATACTTACCAACTGTAATAAAAAATCAACAACATTATTTTTTCCCCTTAAAACTTGCCTTCACCATTCATAAAGTTTTTTTCAATCATTTAATATTAAAAGAAATTACATCTGCTAGAGATTGTATGTTGCTCATTGAATTCAAGACGAAAGAAAGAAACAGTTTTTTTTCTCTTGTAAAGGACCCGACTTCACCAATAATTACATCATGTATGGCCATATAAGTAGTCGGTGTTTGCAAATACGACGGACTCACTCTAATTACGTGTCTCCTTCTTCCTCGCTAAGATACTATCATGTTTTCTTTCTTTCTTCTTCCTTCCCCATCTTTTTTTTTACTCCGTGTTGCCAGCTTCCTTGGGACGAACTAAGTAAATAGAAAAAAAATGAAAGAAGATCATAAAAGGAAAAGAATTGCGCATTGAATTGTAATCATCAGCGTCACTGGCGACTCATCTTCTTATTATCATATTTTTTGTACACTCTTCTAAACACAGTGCTTCTATTCAAATATTATGTGTTGTGCAGGACGTGTATTCATTTCGTAAGACTAATAGTCATAGTAAGAACTTTTTTTGACAAGCAAATATTTATTTTTTACTTGCGTGTATGCTTTTGTATGTTTTTAGTGGAAGGTAAGTAACAAGTTTTAAGAATTTAAAATATACTTACTGGTACATTCGCCTGGATGAAAACTAATGTCATCGATCGCAAAGCCACCATTGTTTGCTTGACCTTCGAGGATAATCCTCATGGGATTTGAACCATCCATAGAAACTTGGGCTGGTCTCCAGACTGGACTTTGCGTGTTAAGATTTTCCGCGGAGAGTTTCCAGACCTGAAGTTAAGCAAATTATTATTTTTTAGTAAAAATGTAGAACTGGCGTGTTTTCATGACGTTGGATGAACTAGGCTATTCTGACTATCTCTTTATATAATTGTTCACGTGACTTAAATGAAGATCACGTTAGAAAAACAATATAGCTACATAGCTTTACAATAAGTATATTTATGTTACATTTTTTTAGCAGAATATATTGATAAAAACATTTACCTGTGTGCCTTCGTCATCAGAATCAGATGAATCAGAGTCCGGTGATCTTGGCTCTGCTGTTAGTACTCTAAGGACAGTTGACTCCCCCGCACCAAATGCAGCGTACCTGAAAAAGGCAAACATACAAAGTCAATAAATGCTAAGATGCTTTGTTTTTGAGAACGAAAAAAGATAATTAAAATTAAAACTGCTGAATAGGATCTTACCAAAATGAAAAGCACATTCTGTCACCAGTTGCAGGAACCATGGATACTAATCGCACCGGTGGTCCTTGTGGATTCTGGCTAAAGATGTCAAAGTAGGCGTATCCAACTAAATGAGAAAATATTCACCTTTTTTTACCTTTACCTTACACAACGAACAGATTAGCTATCAGCATAAAAAATACTGAGCTGGTGAAAAATCTTTCAGCCAAATTGTAATTGGAACGATATTCTTATTCAGTACTTTTTTGCTCCTTTAAAACAATAAATTATAGAGGTACACAAACCTGGAGCTCCAAAAGTTTTATCAGGAAGATTGGCTGGACGCCTAGTAATCGTTGCCAACTGCCAGCGGTAAACCAGATCTCCAGTTGTGTTCCTCCAGTTACACATGTCCTTCTCAAAGGAGCATTCCCCTTCGTTAACATAAGCACTATCTGGCATTGCTATAAAAATGCATGGAAATAAAGAATCAAGATAACTATTTTCTATGGGGCATTGTGAAAAAAAAATTTATTTCATTCTCCATCATCTTCAACACCATCCATTAACTAACTTCAAACTAAAAAACAAGTCTCTTTTTTCCTATGGTCCATAATAACAATGGTAATAAAATTGGATGCAAAAGTATTGATACAACTTTACAAAAGATGCTAAAAAAACGCATTACTATTGCATGATACATGAATAAGGTGAAGCAGTGAAATAAATATTGGGAGAAAATACTCTCCAGTTTATAATTCCAGACCAACTGGTCCTAAATAAAGCATGCCTGACAACCACACAAAAAACTAAAGAAAAGTTTACGATACTCACGCTAATTTGTTGGTAATATAGTTTGGCGGCTTTAGTAATCAAGTGCGAAATGTGGAAAAAATCATTTTCTATTATTGTTTAGCAGTGAACAACAGTCGTATATTCTACTTCACTTTGAGAACAACCTTAATCAAAGAGCTTGCATACCTGATCGCCCCAGAGTGAGATTTTGTGAACCAACCAGCTATCCAGTATCCAGCTCTATCGCTTCTAGTCTGACTTAAACAAACTAAGATGTAAGACAACAAGCGACCGACGCGACATAGCCGTAGAAATACATAAAATACAGCACTAAATTTATGTGGCTGTGGTATGACAAAATAATAAACTGTAATAAGGTTTCACCATCAACAAGAATAGAAACAGCATCATTAAGACTCACTAAGCCAGGATTGTACTTCCATTTCGGTTGATAATTGATAAAAGGTAGTCTAGCTTTTAAAACTTATTAATTTTATGAATTTGCCAAAAGATAAGCACATCTCTACAATCTATTTCCACTATCACCGCATCATCGTTGAATACATGCAAAGTTCAAAGTGAGTTCAAATCAGCCAGTTCCCTAATTAATATTTAAGCTGATTTCATAAATCTAATTATTTCCCCTTATAATATAGTACTATATAGCATGTACTTACAGTTAGCTGATTAAATTATAAATTGGATACCTAAGAATCTTGGCCTTACAAGTTACAACTCTGTAAATAATATATTTGTAGCACGTGTGTGTAGATGGTAGGAAGGAGGCAGCATATATTATGTCATGTAAACATATAAGTATGCATGTAGTTATAAATAAATAACTACCAGTAGTAATACTTCATTCACGTAATTTGATTTATCAAAGAAATGCAAGCCTACAAAAAAAAACTACATAAACGTGATGAATAGGTGCAAAAGTTATTAAGTGACAAAGACTGATGGATGAGATAAAAAAGAAGGTGATGACGCCGATTCGATGAAGGTTCATACAGGCAACCAAGAAACATCAGCCGACTGAGATTTACCGACGTTTACTCTTTATCTGGGGCATTATGAAAATCTGCCGTCTGGCTAAGGCTAAAGAATAAAAAGTACAAAGGCTCATCTTTGAAGTGAAAATGAAAGTAGCCATATAACCTGCATTAAAAGATGTACTATTATTCTTGCATGGTTTTTAGTAGTTTGCGTGGGGCATGGAAGAAAAAAAGCTACACAAAGCTACCTCACAGCAAACAGAAAAAATGATTTACGTTGAACATAATAGTTATGCTTTACAGGCTTTACAAGCTTACTTTTCTTGTTCGACTTCTCATGTAAGTATGTATGATATGCTTTGAATTTATCACTGGAAATTGAGAGTATAATATTTAATTTTAAATATGCCAAACCAAACCTATTATGCTACCCGTAATAATTAGATGTACCTATTTTAATAAAAAAATCAGAAGACTTACAATAGCTTTGTCGAAAGAAAATATCAAAAAAAAAAATTATGTGCTATCAAGCTTTTTTGTATGCACTAAATTAACTTGGATGAGATTGCATTATAATTCCCGTTCTGGTAGCAAAACCACGTGACAAACTGAACGCTTGCCTTGGTGGTGTTATAAATACGCTTGTGTAAACCTTACACTAAAGCTGAACAATGGAATCCGAGGAAAGGTGTATGAAAAGTTGTAAAGTTCAAAGTGTGAGTTGATTTTCGCAAATGAAATGAAACTGGTCTTATTTACTTCACTGCATGTGTAAATGGTTAGAAAAACTAGGGTGATAAAAAGTAGAAAATGAAATAAAGTTACTAAACTAATGAAATCTGCCACCAGAGAGACGTCAGTAGTGAGTATTGAGTTGGATGGAAATCGGAAAGCTTAGAAATGCATTGTATTATTGAAATAGTAGATTGTGCAATGATATAAATTTCGTTGCCAGTAGTCAGCACTCTCGCAGTACTGGCTTGAAATTCTATGAAATTTCTAAACTGGTAAGGAAGCAGTAAAATGAATGGAGAGATTGAATGACGAAGGTGAGAGAATGCTGCTTGCTTACTTGTGCAGTCTCCTTCAAAAAAGGCAATGTCATCGATCCCGAGAAATCCGTTTGCTCGACTTGATCCATGGATACCCTCAAAAACGATCTGTGTGAGAAAGAATCAAAATGCAAAAAATATATACTTAATTTTTAGCAAATGCTGAATATTTTTTGGGCTTCTACCATCTACAATTTTGAGAAATTGTAGATGGTATTAGGTTCCATTGTTACGTCGAGAAAAAAATACACTATTGTATCATGGGACAAGTTTTTGCATCTTGCATTGTTATGATGAGCATTGCATATCATGTCAAGTACCATAGGGATTCGGGAGCTAAATAAGACTGTCGAATAATTTTTACAAGATGTGATGGCTACTGACATGTCTTAAGTCAAATAGGAAGCAATGAAGTCGTTGAACAATTGGGATTAATTGCAACACAAGGGAGGGGAGAAGTAGTGCTTTATGTACCCAATTTGGTATGAAAACCCAACACAAACCAAATGAAGCACACACATCATTTAATTATGCATATAAACATCAAAGGCATGTTTGTCACAATTCAATTTGACAATCTCGAATGTAAAGGAAGTTTGAAAAAAATATGAGTGTGGATTAAGCCATCAATCTCCGTTCAAAATAGACAAAAAATTATTGACACTAATGTAAATAGATTATATTTAAAAGTTAACTAGAGAATATTAAACGTTGGATACCTGGACTGGTTCAGTTTCCATGAATTTAGCCTGAGCATACTTCCAAACTGGTGCTTGTTGATTGTACAGCCTCCAAACTGGGGTCATTTTGGGTTGATGATAAGCCAAATCATTATTACTGCTTGCGCTGGGTGCTGGTTTTGTATAGACCTTGAGGCCTCCCAAGCTTGGTCCACTTGTGTCAATGAAAGGTTCATGCATATAGTACCTACGATAATACGATGAAGCACCATTATACAATATATCCATAGTTTTTTTTACCACAAGCACAAAAAGGTCTACGAAATACGTGACAGTAAAAAAATAGTTCCTTACCAAAATGAAATACATCTTGGTTTACTCGAGCCGTTGAAACCAGGCGAAATCATCCAAGCCCGATCTCCTGCTCGTTGTACACTCAAGCCACTCAATGTCATGAAATTTCCTAAAGACATGGACATAAACATGTATATTTTAGCATTCTTCAAGAAAATCATTTTAAAATTAAGTCATTAGGACAGTACATAATCATATTGTAGAATAAACAGTAATTTTAATTTAAAGGTAAATCGTAGACAAGTAACATATCACATTAAAAATTCTGTACTGTCTCAAGCAACCCCAAATTTTATATTATGTATCTTTCTTTCAATGTATATAATCAACTCAAATATGTAACATTTTACCCGTAGGAGACCCCAAGGTGTGGTCTGAAATCGGTGTTCTAGCATTAGACCCTAATCTTCTCTCCCAATCCATCTCATCCGACCTTGAGGCAGGTCCAACGTTTGCCCAACCGCATTCATCGATTTCAAACGTGCAGTCTCCAGACAAGCCTGCCGCTGTTTGTGGTGCACCTTAATAGTAAAAGAAATGCAGCTCACATAAAACAGTAAGATTATAAAACATTTCATTAAACCCCCTCCCTATCTCTTTTACAATTCTATTAACATTTAAATTTAACTTTATCATCTACAAACTGGCATCTCGTAGTAAATAGCGGTTAACTGTCATAATAATCATTATCATTCATCAACAATAAATCAGCAGCTGTGATTTTAAAAAAAGTTTGCAAACAAGACAATAATATAAAGTCAGCATTCAAATGTTGAATTCCACTAGTTGGCTTCATCAAATCACTCTGCATTGTGTAGATAATTGCCAATATCCAACTGCAACTGACTACCTACTGCCATTGCTTTCGCGGCTTGTACAACAACGCATCAAGGAAAAGTTGGTTTGTATGATTATACCTTTTCGTCTTTTTTATAATCTATACATGTTTATCAGCAATAATAGAAATTGGGACCATCAAACCATATCAACAACACACCAAAATATTTTAATGATACATTTTCTGAAAACTTTTTAATATCCAACTTGTCTATTATTGTAACAAGTATAATAACAATTTTTTGTATACTTCATATAATGTCTGTACAAGTCATTCAACTAGGTAAGCACTACCTTTTATAAATGACAGAGGTAATAAAAAAATGGTAAATCTTTAGAACGAAAGGATCTGTAGTGTAGATCGGAAAGGCAGTTAACGGGCAAGCACGCATCACGCATGATTTTTATTGTCAGTTCAGAAAATGGCACTTCGGTGTTGCTGAATTGGCAAAGAATGTCTACCGAAACAATTGGTGTTGTCAGAAAAATATGGTGATCAGTTATCTTTACCATCATCATCATAATCATCACTGTTTTTCTGGTATGGCAAAAGCAAACGGTGCTGTGATGATACATTGAAATTGCGTGTAATTTTTTTTAAATCTTAAGTCAACTTTCAATTTTCGACAGTAACCAGCGCAATAATAAGCATTGATGAAATATAATGATACAATCGACAATTAGAAGCTTGTAAAGTCAAGCAATTACGAGACACATTATTAAACAGTCAGTATTGCAACGACGTAACAATTACTATATTCGGAGTACCTATGTTTATCTGATAAAAAATACTTCTGGTAGTGTACCGATATTTAGTAATATATTTACATGGTTTGTACTACTATTTAATGAGTATATTAATAGCTTTTTTATTACATCAATTGACTATGAGCGATGAGTCATTTTTGCTTTTTAATTCTTTTAATTTTTGAATACTTTGATGTGAGTGTCTTTGTAAATTGTAAATGTAATTTTTTGATAAATTAGTTGATCATCAACAAGTAAAAAAACACTTTGACAGCACTACCAATTAATGAGAGATCAAAGGGCAAAATATTTATAGTTTTCAAGCTTGTAAAATAGTTTTAAAATATAACTTACTTGGGCACGCTCCCGGAGCAAATGAGAGGTCGTCAATGGCTATGTCACCTAGGTTATTTTTGCCTACTTCCGCTTCAAATACTATCTATATTAGATTACAAGAAAAACATATCAAGTTAATTTTACGTTTTAAATCAAACAAATTTTTGAAAGGTACGAAATTAACAAGAAGGGAAAAAATACCTTAAAAGCAGTAAAGGATGAAATTGGAACTTGTCCTTGATACCATGCATTACCAGCTTCACCAGAAAGGGACCAAATAATTCTGTCGATATCATCCTCAACGTCGTGAACGATTACACGAAGTGTTCCAATCCCGTTTCCATACATGTGAGTCCAAAATCGCATACAGAGGGGGGAATCCGCACCTGCAATGCGAGCATATATATATTTTTTGTAGAAGAAAACCGTTAAATTAAGTATGTATTATGAAACCGTGCATCAATAATTTTTCCAGTTTTCTTGATTTTGGGAATGTAGGCGTTTTAACAATAATAAGAGTAGTAAATACTGATTTCTTTTGGTTACTATCAAAATAGTTTTGAAAAGTTTAAAAATAAATCATACACCAACCACTAATTCTGTATGAAAGAAAAATGAGCATGATTACAAATTGGATTGATACAATTTGAAGTAATTGATCTGAAGTGATTTTCTACTTTTGCGTCGCACCATTTTAATTCGAATGATAACCTAAGCACATATTTACAAAAGCTGGATTACAGGATGATGGGAGGTCAAAGGCCAATGAAATGGCGTCATATTTCATACTATAATATTTATGGGTACCAAATTTCATTCACATAAATACGTATTCACAATTTTCTAAACAACATTTAACTAAACATAGAAAGAAAATCGTTTCTTCCTACACACATTTTATAATTTTAGGATCATGCTTTATTTAAGGAAATCATTGGATTTTTGAAAGATAAAGTTTGGAATTTATACTCGTCAGTGTCAACAGTTTTCTTTTCCACATTTTTTCTTAAATTGTATTCTATTCTTTTAAATCTATTTTGTAACATAACTGCATATAATTTGACATGACATAACTTCATCAGAGCAACCAGTCAATATAATAATAATCATGATAATTTATTCATAATTTAAAAACCTGTCATCAAATCTGGTATTTGTGGAATAACATGATACAATTTTGATTATCTTATGTAAATGCAAAAAATAGATGATCTAGACTACTGAAGTATCCTCTATTTTTCTGAATATGAACAATGGTACGTGTTGATTTAGTAAAGAGCATGTGCACAATCGAAGTAATCCATACTTAATTAAAAACTGGAAAATAACCGAAATTCCGTTCAGTCAATTCCAATTATAATTGCAGCAGACACAAAAATTATACAAATAAAAAATGAGTTAGATAGAAATTAGCTAAGATTTTAATATTTCGAGAGATTTGTATGGAACCAGTATGAATATGCGATACATAACCAATAATTATGTTGACGGTTACATGTCGTCTAAAAAATGAACCATGAATAAAAAAAACTCAAACCATTGAATTGCGTTTTACTTTGAGCACCATAAAATAAAAGATTTTTCATCGTTGTCATTACTACATCAAATATTAATGCTTTCAATAAAAACGAAATATTGTAAAAAAAAAAACGTTCACGACGATGTGATATGTGATTTTGTGATGCTTCAATAGAATATTAATACATCCTGTGTTCAAAAATACAACATGTGTTTTAAAATGTGACATCACACAAAAATGATGTCCTCTTTCAGCAAAAAATGTCAAACATGTGAAATTATGAAAAGAAATCGTGACTACGATTAGTGTAAGTTGAAGTATCAAACATTGATTGTCTGTTATAAATTGTGTTCATGAATTTACATTTACGACTTTTTAATCTTTTAAAAATGTGAACATAACACATAATTAATGCATACCCTAAAATTCTAAACAACCATATGAATGAATATTTTACAATTCAACACAGAAATTGATTAACAGAATGTATTCAAGTAGCAGCAATAGTTTTAACGAATTAAAATCCTTATACTTGCCATGTAGGCTTAAACGGTACTAATTCTTAGGCCCGGATATTATTCGAAATTGAATCTTAGCCTTCAGCATTTTTACTAATAATTTCCGGTAGAAATCTAAATGAAAACATGACAAATTTTCATGGAACAGTCAATCCGATTGGAAACGTTTAAAATTTAAGACGGATATAAAAGCTTAAAACATTAAATTATAGCACATAGCAGCTTTACTTAATTAATTGGGATCCATTATCTTGATTATCATTGAAGGAAATCTAGTAATCAGGAAATTTATCAAATAAATAGGCACCTGCTGAGTGCAAGATGATAATTTTCTCATAAAATATATTAGTTTCAGATATGTGCTTGTATTTAATATCATGACATGACTATTCAATAATAGTGCTCAGCTCAGTTTTATTATAACATTCATGTAGTACACATAAAAAGATGCCATACTTGTGGCGTCACATGTCATCAGTCACCTTGATTTTACCTCAATACTTGTCACTTTTAGTCACATCAACGTGTTTTTTAAAATCACAATTCCTATTGAAAAAACAACTTTTATCCGTGTAGAAATGATTGAGTGACTGTCTTAGACATCATCATAAAATTGAAAAATAAACTTTCCAATGAAACCATTTAAAAACCACACTTAAATCACTTTCAAGATCTCTCTGGTAAAATATTATTTATGAAAATACGACCAGCAAGGTTGTATGGCAGACAGATATTTTAACTTTTTATTTTTTGTTAAAATCAAAACAAGTATTTAAAATTCAAATACATACTTTTCCATTCACACTCTTTAACGCTTTGTCTACCAAGTATGCACTTCCGCGTGTGTTTTTCGAACACTTTTATTTTTAGATCAGGTAAGCAAGGTAAGGTAAGGAAGCAAGCCCTCTATGTTTGGTTTGTAAATGTCATATTATGTGATTTGGTCATGCATGACCTTGTCTTACTTATCATCAAACTCGTTTTAACGATTCCTGACTCATTTTCTATGGAAAATAATTTTTCCTGCATGTCAACCCATCACGAACTTAAAATAGTGTAATAATGAAAATTATAGGGAAGTAACACCACAAAATAAATTGGTTGTGACAAGAAGAAGCGTTCATCTAGCAAATATTTTGATGGTAATAATCTTGTTTATAAGTGACTAATGGGATGCTTTCATAAAAAAATGAACTTTTAGGTGAATCCTGTTGTTCAATTTAATATTTCAAAGAAATACGTATGAACATACACGACAAAATATGTTATATAAATACTGCCGTAACAAAATTAGCTGCAATATTGTTACTTCTTCTTTGTATACTATTCCGGTTTAAATCTTTTGAAAAGAAGTATGAAGTAGTATTTAGGAAGCAAAAGATGTAGTGGTTGGCCTTGCCATAAATGATTTAGATGGCTTGGAATGCAATTACTCGTGGCACGCTCAACTTTCATCTAAACGTTTACAAAATGTGCATGCATTTAGTAGTGCCCTCTTGAAATATTCTCAACCAGCCCCATTTTTTTGTAAGCCATTATAAATTTACTGACATTATTATACGGGCGTTTAATTTATGAAATTAAATTATTAACCATTAGTTTGCACTTAATTGTAGATAAGTTTAGCATGTGGACATTTTAATTTGAACTACACACTTACCAAGTTACCATGCATTTTGCTCATCTCTAGCATGTAATCATTTTCATGAGAACTGAATTGCATGAAAAATGTCGATGCCAACGTTAAACAATCACATTTTGATACGTACAAGTCGAAATCTCAGAGATAATCAAAATTTACACAAGCGTTGGTCTCTCCTTCAAATTCTTTTTTGTCATTCCACCCACTTGAATAATAAAACGACAAGGAAAATTTTCTGTAAATGAAGTAAAGGTATGCATGGGTGACGAAGACAGCGACTGGAAATGAACTCCAGAGAAAAAGGGACCGAGACAGCCTTTCATGCATGGAATTGAAAAATGGTACGTTACGAGTTACGTTACGACACGACTATACAAAATGTCTAGTTCCTCATTTCGGATTTATACCAGCGTTTTGTTCTTTAACAAGCGTACAAATTCTCATGAACACTAATAAGCCTGAACAATTGACAGTGACCTTGGTTTCTTCATTTTGTAGCCATTTTAAAGAAATATCCTCATTCCAGTTTGCTTGTATAGTTGGTAAGCTACTTTTTTTTCTGGGAATGCAGGCAGGGCAAAAGGTAAACAATGAATCTTTTCAAAACTAACAAGCTTCTAGTCTGAACTTTTGAAATGAATGAAATGCATCGCTGCAACTAGAAAAGAATATGAAATGAAAAGAAGGTTGGATTGCATTGTTGACTGTGTGAGAACTCATACAGTTTGTTGCAAACCTTTCAATCTGACTGTGACCTGATTTTAACCTTAACTATTAGGTTTCCAGGAGAAAAAAAACTTGATTTTGAAAAATACGTAACCATTTCTCGTGCTCTATGAATTCATTTTTGTACAGCCTACAAACTTTGGCATTTTAAAATGTTCGAGAAAACTTGTTACAGGCTTAAGGCCTCTTTTTTATTTTCAATTTGGATTTTCATAATACCTACACATTTTTGTTTCTTTTACTGTGGGTTGGGTGGTGGTGGGTAGTGCTATACAAGCGAAAATTGATGGCGTAACCGTTACAATGCTTTATTTCAATGTATCTTATAAATCTCTATTACATCACCAAAATAAACTGTTATATAAATGTATAGCCAAACGACTCGACGCGAGATGAAAATGGTTTTCATTCGCTCCCTTGAGTATACATGCATAGTACACACATAAATTAGCAAAAAAAAATATTCTACTCGACTCAACCCACCTATTTTTCGTTACCCTGATAATACGACTAAAATATCAGAATTTCAATCATGCACTTTACCTCAAAAAGATTTTTATTAAATGTAGGGCTTTAGGGAAGTTAAAACTCAAAGGAATTAAGAATTTGAGAAGCAGGTGAATCGGAAACGTGAAGTTTTATCAGAAATACATACACTACTAATGTATCTCCCACTTTTCCTCTCAGCTCAGCACAAGCTCAAGCCTTTATTCATTCCTCATGACTCATCACAATATTATTAATACAAATATACTGGAAAGTTACTGGAATGTGTGCAACCACGGGTGAAAATTTAGAGATGAAGAAAAGACGAGATTTACGGCTGGAAGCATAACATGACGAGGAAGAGAGAAACAATTCAACGCGAGAGAAGAGAACACGGAAGAAAGTTGAATGAATGAGTTATCAAAAAATAGTTTTTGTACAAATGCCCCATCTTCCATTGACCAAGCAGACTCAACACTCAGTCAGGCAATAAGCGAGGCGATGCGACCAACAAAATTTTGTTAAGATTGTTTCCTTCCCTTCTTCCTTGAATTTCCAGACATAGTTATTTCATTGTTATTGTTATTACTTAATGGCATCATTCATTCAATAGCAGTAGTAGGTAGCAATGGGGGAGCTCAAGTCAAGTAACTTGAAAGAAAAAAACTTGCCTTTGACTTGACGTTGTAGTTTGTAACCACCGCACATCTTTGATTTTACTTTACTCACAAAAAAACTTTCTTTGTCGGTGCAGCTAATTATTATTTCTCTTCTAGCGCCTCGTTCTATTATTTCTTTAACAATGGCTATTATACAGCAGTAACCGGAAGAAACTATATTTTATATGTTTAATGGAACTACTGCTGCTGGTGCTGCTGATACCTAATTTCTCTCATAACCTAAAACTTACATTTATCATATCATATTATGATAGTACAATAAGATATTACGGTAGCAGCTCTGATATAAATTGTAGAAATAAAGAAGAGCTTCTAAAATCCCAGAGCTTTTCAAAACGAAAATAATTTCTAATTAAATTTCTTGATTATATCGTACTTTGGTATGTTTATTTAAAAACAATTTAGGTAATATTATAGGATTTGATCTATGATACTATTGAAACTAAAAAAGGAAATAAATAAAATCAATGGTTCAACGACCCAGTAAAGTCGACAAGAATAACTTTCCGTTATATCACGGTATATTCATTACAGTATAAAAGCCATCACGTGAAGAGTATACATGAATTAATTATATAAGTTCCATTATTCTATGCGGGATATAATCCTCTGTTGTGATTTTACTTATAATTCATCGTTGTCGTCATTTATCACTAGAAATAGTCATCATTTCACTAGCATTACTGGTTTAGTTTTCTATCACATCATTCCAAATAATTTGATTACTGGTTGTTGTAGTGGTGTAGTGTTTCTTTAGACGTCAAAAAAATAGAACCAGTGTTAATTTTCACTCGACTTGAAGCAAAACAAAGGATGAAATGTACAATAAAATATCGACCTAGACATGACCTCGACCAAAACAATGTATTTTTATCGCTCTCACAATGGGAATCTTGAAAGATAAACCCTTGTTTGTGGACAGTCAACATAACAATCAATTACAGTACAAAATGCGCAATATAAGACGATATAACAAATGATTTGAGTATAAAATGACGACAATACTTTCTCGATCTCTCTCGTCTTGTTGATCATAATAGAAAAACAAGGGAAATCCAAGACGTATGAATTATGACGCCTCACATGATCAATTAAATATATGTATCGTATCGAGTAAATCCGTTAAAAACAAGTGTGTCAGGAACTGACGTGGTTTTTCAAGAAATATACAGCACAACACATTGTTATCATTTTTTAGCAAGTATTTTCATTTGTTATTTGGGCCTTGTGAGTAAATTTCTCTTCCGGGAAGGGAAAGTGTCCCCAAAATTATGCAAAGTCATGCTTCACTCTTATTTTCAGTCGTGTGTGAAGTGAAAAGGATCAGAATTTACTGACGTCGTTAAGAACTAAGCTATTTACCAATAAACCCATTTGTCATAAATTCTGGCATATTTAAGCGTCGTCGCGACATCTTCCAAGATTGAGGATATTCTAAACCACGTGCCTTTGAAGAAAGATGAACGTAGTGACATAACGTTTTTATATGATGACACAAGTTACGTTTTGACCGAGTAACGTCGGTAACTTTGTATTTTCAAGTAGGTAGAGTAGAACTATAAATCTTTGGCATATGCATCCCTTCTTTCAAATTCGTTCTTCAAATAAAGATGTTATTTTATGTATGCTTCTTGAAAAACACTCGCTTTAAAAAAAATTCCACTTACGTGTCGATGAAAACTCTCTTGAAGAAAGTCTCGCTTTATCCCCTGATCTCCGAGGAAATGATGAATCAATGTATGCATAGCCTCCACTACTTCCTCCATGTGTGTAACTGGCTCTGTCCATTATTGGTCCTGTAGCAGGGTTCTGACTACCCCGACCCTAATTTTTTTTTAAAAGTAAACAACATTAAGGTATTAACAAAATTAAAAGCATGATTGGCAAAACAAACTCATAAATCTATTAGTTACACAACCATCAGTTACTTATGTAAGTAATAATTATACACATAATTTATCTTCTTATGAAGCTAGACTTTTTTTTAAAAATCAATCATTTATGTAACCCTTTCATCTTTTCTACTTAATAACTACCTGTAATTGAAAGCAATAAAAGATGTTTACTACTTTTACGAAACAACAATCAGCTTAAATGTTCTACATGTTTTGTAAAATTTATCATCTTCATTTTATGAATAAATGGTAGTTGCAGAACATAAAGGACAAAGATGATGCTAGCCACATGATACAAAACCATGCGACCCCAAAGGTTACTTACGTGCACATAAGTACATTGCATGTTTAAACATCATAAAAATTGGCAAAAAACCTTCTTTCATCTTCCTCTTTTATGCTGCGTTGAGTTGTCATGTAATATGTAATCTTTTAGTCTTTCAGTATTTTCACTTCCAAACCATTTTTTCTTCTTCTTTACTTTCGCTGCTTCTAATACCTAGAAAATCTGGGATGACCCTGTGTCAAATGTCTGTTTCAAAAAAATTATTGATTGAAGCACACAGAAAAACGAAACGATGTTCATTGAATATTGCTCCACGTGTGCACTTGAAATCTACATACATTCATATCTTCTCTCTCGAAAAAAAAGCTTCGTCATTGTCAACTTCAAGCCCAGACATTCTCTTGGAAGAAATGTCACTCCAAACTTCAAACTTATCATATAGGTTGGTTATTCAATTCTCCAGAGGACATCGACAAAGTTATTAAGAAAAGTTTCTAACTAGCTTGTTTGACAGTGTGTAATATTAATTTTAATGTATATTTATTTATGTGGAAGTAAGATTCATGCATGTTTCTTGTCTATGCCTGCTTTCCTGAACAATAAGAGATAAAAATAGCTTTTGGATAAAAATGTAGACAAAGATGAAAAACAAAAGGGATTTAATAATGTGTGTTGACATATACATGTTTAATTATAATTAAACTCCATCTATAAATAACTATTTACTAAACTTACCAGCGTCCAATCAAAGTCATCTTGCTGCTCATTTGTCCAATCACAAAAGCCTCCATCAAATGTACAGTGACCAGGACACTGATCCGCTGTTTTGAACATCACGTCATCAATAGCAATGAAACCACGGTAGCGGCGACTCAATTGTGTTGGTTCCCGAGGGATGCCCTCCAAGTAAATCTGGTAGAATATTCAACCGAAAAAAAACAACATTATCGTCATCCTTATAGTTACGATCATCATAATCATCATCTCCACACGATCCATTCATTGGCAAAAGCTTTTACATAAGTATTTATTTTCGTCTCAAATTTTTTTTCATGGAAAGAAGTGCAAACAGAGGAACAAAGAGATACACATAACAAGTCAAATGCGATGCGACTAGGTAACAATAGTTACCGAAATATAAACCACATCCGATCCGACGGGAAACGCAGGTGTGAGTGTGAGAGCTAAATAAAAGCATGCATCCTTTTTCTATTCATACTTTATTACGCAGATAATCTCTATTCTTTCACAATTTACGTCAACGTGTCAACTATTTCTTTTGATCTGTATTTCTTTCATCTTTCTATTTTCGATTGACAAGACGCATTTTCAATGGTAAAAAAACGGATGCTAATAATAAAACGCATCTAAAACTAAATATCTTATGTCTCCTTGATTATCTCCTTGAAGCCATTATCATTATCACCCACCAACACCGCAATAATAAACTAATGCAGCTGGAATAAAAAGAAAGCATGGCCATAAGAGAACGATGGCATTAAAATGGAGTCGACCTTGCACTTTCCCAAGAATCACCTTCAACCCTCTTTACTTGTTTCTAACCTAGCTTCCTAACTGTGCAAGCATTGATTATGCATCTAAAAACTCAGCTTGATAATAATACACTTTACTGAGTGGTGGTTAGGGTAAGTTAAGTTAAAGAATTCCATCCATTGGTCTGTAATCTGTTGTATCAGTGTCCAGTGTACAAAAGTAACGGTTAATGTAGTGAAAATACTTGTAAGAATTGCTTACTGTGCTGTTATGTTCTCTGTTACCATGTAAGATTTAATGAATGTCCCTTCGTCATGATTTCATGTCGTGCCGTGCATGGCATGCATGCAAGTATAAAAATGTACTCTCATGGAATGGTATTCCAAAAACGATGCACGTCACGTAACAAAAGTAGTAATTTAAACGTACACTACATGGATAATGGGTGGTAACGGTAACAATCTGTTTTTTACAGCATTCCCAAAAAATATTTACTACTGAGCATTTTTATAAGAAAATATTTATTGTGAAGAAATATGAAAATTGTAGTCATTACAAAAAAAATATGTTCATCTTGGAATAAAAAGTGTGAAGCAAGGCTTACTTTATTATTGCTCATCAATCAAAGTGGAAAAAATGTTGTTATGCAATTCGGGTAATCACTTGTCCTTCACTGGAGGTGTAACAGAAACAGAATTACCGGGCTACTTCGTTAGCCAAAAACATTTGAAGTATGCTATTTGATATGATATGTGTGGCTGCACAAGCTATTGTAACAATTTATTAGTGGAATGTATCGGATCGGACCAGAGAGCATTTTCTTAGATTTTTTTGTGAAAGATGACCTTGTCGTCCAGAACATTTTTACTGGCGGTGCTGAACTGGACACTGGACTGGACACCAATTACTATTATTGCTGTTTTCTTTTTTATTGATGTTACAGAGTTACTGTGTTAGTTAAGATGAGTAGTTGTACATTTTTATGTAGGAAAGGAAGTAGGATTCAGTAGGCTTGTTACCCTGAATTGGATGTCTTGCTGTCCTTGATTCTACACCCACTTGTTCCTTTTCTTCTTGGACTTTGGACAGCAATTTTGGACACAAATATGAAATTGGTCTCTTGTCGCATTGCTTTTCTTGTGTAAAAATTTATGGTTGTATGATTTTTTTTTATTCTTTTGCTCCCTGAACAACTGCGGTGGTATAACTATCTGACTGAAATGTCTAGTCAGATTTTTAATACTTTTCAATAGAGTTCTTTTTGTCAATTAATGAGAAGTCATTTTGTTCAAAAGTAAGCTACTTTTTTGAATGGAATTGACAAAAAAAGAGACAAATATTTATGCATTATTGTGACATGATGAGAAAAGTTGTTTACGTTTTTCCAATTTTTATTTTCTAAGAAATGTTTTTCTCTTTTTGGACCATTATTCCTCCGATTTCCTGTTATTTTTAAACGGTTCGCATACCAACAAAAAGTTTTCAATATAATTTTTGTACAAACTCCATAATAAATGTTGGAATTGCGTTTTAAAGAAAAATGGAAATATGTAAACAACTTGGAATTGAATCACTGCTACTTCGCTTGAGGTTACAATTTAATTGAAATAGTTCAAAAAGAAAAATACAAACATTCCAAAAAAATTATCGCTTTCAAAATTATCGGATTCAGTACATACCTGATGTGGATGTCGACAAGTATAAACAACCTCTGCTGTTTTCCATTTCCCATCAGTTGAGTCTCGAGTTTCCCATAAGACCACATCCGCCCCGTGATCACTGTCACGACTTAGTTGGCCCAAGCCATCAAATACGTAGCGTCCTTCAGACTGAATTATAGGGTGTAAAAGTACCCTCATTTTCTCCGGACTAAGGCCGGATAATGAATATCTATAATGATAAGCAAAACATACAAGTTTGAAATATTAAAGAAAATAGATTCCATAAAAATGCCCACATCGCAATAAAAAAAATAACGACCTACGTTTCAATTCAAAAGGAAATAAACATAGAAATAAACTTTTACAATTGCATTACTAACTCATTTAAGTGTAAGGAAAAATAATCTTTCAAAAGGGTTAAATATCACACATTATGGCTTTCATTTCATTTCATATTGTAGTAATCTTAAAACTGAAGGTAATTATGATTTTATGGGCGGATCTTTAAAAAAATTTAATCATGGAAATGAATAAAGAGGATAACTACTTCAGCTTGTATAGTTGCATTAAATTATAATCAGATATCCTTGAACTTCACTTGGAAAACGTATTACTTGGTATTTTGAGTACTTCTGACATTGACATTTTTATAGATGTCATAAAGAGTGTAGTCACAGCAGTAGTCACAGAGAGTGGCATGCTGGGAATGCATGGTCACCACTCAATATACTGACATGACATGAGAGTATCAAGTGGATCGAATCACGCTTGGATGCTTTTATTTTGCGACTCGGAAAAACGATATTTTTTTATACAACTTGAGTAGTACGAAGGAAAAGATTCCTCTCTTATGTCAATTAATTCTTTCTGATAAAAAAGGAGGAAGTTGAAAAAAACAGGAATTCGGCTGGAAGTGAGTCGATCAGGAAAACTGGATAAGGAAGTAGGGCATCAGGTAAATATGATATACGTACATGACATATGGCATCATCATGGCATTGTTTTACTTTCAGTACGTGGTATGCAATTTATAGATTTCGTATAGCTCACGTAATCCACTTATTTTCAACCTACTTAAAAGAAAGACATCCTCCCAAGGCCGACGTTGGTGGATGCACTGGTCCTTCCAAAACGGCGCTTTGGGCTGATCTGCCGGAGATGTTGGGGATTTGAGACGTCTCGAAAACGAGGTAACCACCTATTTTTTTTTTTTTATAAAAGTCGATATCCAAAAAAATTTGAGCATTTCATTCATGATTGTCTTGTTTAATTATTAGTTCTATGTAATTCATGATTTTAATTGTCTTCACCTTCTTTATCTTCACCACCATCCTCAGGTGGTCCACCAATCCAGTTGCTATTTAACCCATGGGACAGCTCCCATTGAAGTGAACTCAGATTGCTGTGCGCCCATCCACAAAGTTCCGGTTCTTCGCCTGACCCAAAACTGCAGGAATCTGCTCCTACAAGCCGTCCATAAGACCGAATCCATCCGACTATAACACCTGATAGGAATCGTATCCCAGAGACCCATTGCATTTAGCCTAAGTGCGGTTAGCTGATACAACACAAATTGCCAACCACCCACCAAAAATCACGGAGACAACAAAGACAAAAGAAAAAAACAGAAAACCCCAAACGATCCCATCACCACACCAAACAAGAAAATTCCGCTACTACGTTTTTTTGACCCGCCACATAATGCGTTCGTAATTCGCAATGATTTTAATTTTTTCAACTAATAAATTGAATTCTTCCTTCAATTTTATTTTTTAAATTTAAAGTTCAATTTCATACCCTAAAATTTAAATCATCAAATTTTGATATGCGTAGTTGTCCCTCAAATCATTTCATAATTCATTCATTGGCCATGAACTAATTTCATAAAGAAATATTTAAAATGTGACGATTATTTATTTTGATGTAGTGTCGACACATAATGTAAACTCATTTAAGACTCCAAGACAAAAAAAATTAACTCAAGAGCTACTAGACTTGACCAATGGCTCTACGCACTAAGGGCAGTATACCTAAAGAATAAAAATCTCTAAAATCTCGAGATTGGTTTCAAACTCGGCTTGAATGGCATACACAA
>JAQIWN010001179.1:0-22566 GCA_034699025.1 Entomobrya cf. arborea Gr-Col-00668
TTTGGTTATGGCTCATTAGATAAAGCCGTATATACGGACATTCGCTGAGAGCTTCAGGAAATGATGATAATACTATTAGTATTCTTTCCGGAAGTCACGTCGATTATACATAGATACTATAACAAGTCCATGGTCATCATGTGTATGTATTTCATCCATTAATGGCTACTTTTAAGATTATAGTGTTTAACCATAATATACATGTAGACATCATAACTTTGAGAAGGGAAGAGGCCTATTTTCTACTCTATTTTTAGACATCCAGTCATCATTGTCGTATATTATTTTATACGTGCCGGTATGAAAAGTAAGTAGAAGCTAATGGTGCTGGTCTATTGGCCTCTCTCTGCACTGCCTCCCAATCTAGCCATATACATACCTGAATGTAGATATTCATAATAAAATGGTCTTTTGCCCCAATGTTTCCATGCGGTTATGTAGCTTTCACCCGAAAAACGATTCTCTTGGGTCATTCAAATCACTTTTCTTTCACACAGCTGCTGCCATACTATTACATGTCTAAGTCTAGCTTGTTGTGTGGTGTTGGTTGAGAGAGGGTGTCAATTTTGACCCCAATAACTATCCATAGTACAAATCCTAATCCTTTTTCATTGCTACTTTGTACGCCCATCTAATACCCATGCAGTTACACATTTTCTCTTAAGCTTTAGCCTATTATCATTTTCAGCGAAGAATCAACAAAAGTTGATAGTAGTCATTTCTCTGTTTCCTTGTTAGTTTTAGTCAGATGATACTTTCTCCTTGTTGTTCTCTTCAAATAACATCACACACTACTACCTACTTCTCTAGTAGTACAGTAAGTAGTTGGTGTTTATCTCACATTTCCAAAATCTTGCCTTTTTCTCCCACTTTTACTCATCTCAGTTTTCACTTGACAGCAGACACTCTTTCTTCTCTCTTCCCTCTCGTTATTCCACAGAATGGCAACTCCGGAAAGCGTTGAAAATGTAGCAAAAAATTATGTATATTTTTTTCTTACCCTCTTCTCTCTCACTTCTCGCCTTTCTCTGTATAAATTACTTTGATAACCATTTCACCACAATTTGTCAACGACAAGAACGCATATTAAGAGAGACTAACAGGCTTTCTCTTGCATTTAATAGCATTTTTTCAACACTTTTCTTATTTGCGTAGCTAGCTGTGTAAAAATAGTAAGTTGATCTATGCAATGTACATACAAAAAAAATGAAATTCAAATGTCTCCCATAACGACCAACAGAAGCGTAATGCAAAATTTATAAATGTCGCACATGTTCCCTTTGTCCTAAGCTGCGTGATATTCTTCATATTCTGACATTACTATTAAGGCTATCACTATTATCGCTATCTTCCTCCCCAACAATTTTATCTTACTGCAAATTTTTTTCCCTTCAAATTCGTCGATCTATCTCTCTGCAGTATTCTCTGGTGTCATTTTCCTTCACTCATTAAAAATGTGTTACGTCCAAAACCCTGCCGCCATTTTATATGCTCAATTTTCCCGTTACTTTTTCTCCATGTAATCCTTCTGGTCAACTTATCACTTTTTTTTGGTGAACGTAATGGCGTTAATCATAACAACCATATTGTATAGTATGAAGAATGTCGCAGCGAAAAAAAAATCATATCATCATCATCCCATCAGCATTGCATATATGTAATGTTAGAATTTTTTATGCTACCAGAAAGAGCTTTTAGGATTAGTCATCTCAGATGGCAGTTTGATTTTGACAACTAGCTTTATGACTTTGGCTTTTTACTGTTT
Organism: Entomobrya cf. arborea Gr-Col-00668; assembly: GCA_034699025.1. NCBI lineage: Eukaryota > Metazoa > Arthropoda > Collembola > Entomobryomorpha > Entomobryidae > Entomobrya > Entomobrya cf. arborea Gr-Col-00668. Next base: position 1,766 of record JAQIWN010001179.1, read on the forward strand.
TTTTACTCGAAAAAAAATCCCTTTTTGATAGCTTTTTGCGTTGCGGGCGGACAGTCTCGTTTAATAAGACCTTAACATTTTTTTTAGCAAATGTGTAATATGAATGCACTAACTGTCGGCTGTGTGCACTTTTCTCAGGCTAACGTCCTTTTTTGTCATCTCATAAACTATTTTATTTCTCTTTATATTTTGTTCTTAAATGTGGTCTTCTTTGAGTCCAAATATATCCATACATTAATGTATATGTTGCGTATATGTACGTCCATAACCATAGTGGTGTGTGGTAAGATTTGGCTCATCTTCTTATCTACCAAGCCATAAAGCGAGAAATAGGAAAAGAAAATATTGTTTAAACCAACTGGACGGAATGAATGAATGAATACAGTTTTGGCCATTCCATTTGTTTTTCTTCTTGGAAAGATTGCCTAATACAGTTACTTTTCTTATTTTTCGTGGAAGGACTCCGTGTCCTTGTCATTTCGTTTCTCTTTCCCTTTCATTCTTTTTATGCTTTCATGACTCTTTTTACGTTTCTTCCCCACGAAAATCACTTTGGACCAGTGCATCAGCAAAGTCCAGTGCATCATGAGAAAAAAGAGAACAAACCATAGAGACCAAGAGAGAGAGAGAGAATTACACGGGAAAAAGAAAACGACGATGACATGGTTGGAGCCTTAAGCCGTTTCAAAAGGGATAGATATTATTGTTATGAGTAACGAAAGACAGTAATAATAATATTTCCAGAAGAACTACGCTATAAAAATTGCTCAAGAGAAGATAGCATCTTTGAGCAGACCTTGGGGAACCTTCTTTACTACTACATTTCTCTCTCTGTCGTTCCTATAATAACGCATATGACAATTCCCATGAAATATCGTTTTAATATTTTCATGCATTTTCACAGCCTGCTTTTGCCATTCCTCCCACCACCACCACTGCTTCACTGTTATGCTGCTGATGTGATGGTAGATGGCTACATTTTTTGGGATATTCGTTGGCTCTCAAATTGAGTATAAAAATAAGGCACTAATTTTAGCTTTTTTTTGTTACTGGTTGGTACAGAGTTTTGCTATATAGACTTTGTGTGGAGAGAGATGCAGATCTGTGTGTGTCTCGTAGTAACTCCACTTTGACAGTTATAAAAAAGGTCACTTCAGTCATAATAATAAAGCACGCGGCTAAAGTATGCATGCCGTGCTCATTCTTTTTTACTTCTTGTTCATCTGTGCCACCAGTGCCATTTCTCTCCTTCCCCATTCCCCTTCCAAGAAAATTATGATCATGTGGAGTTCTTTGATGATGTCACACTTTCTCTAAACGACTTGGAATGAGAATAAAAAACGCATCTTTCATTTCATATGAAGAAATTAGAGTTTCTTCTTCTTTGAAGAAAAAAAAAGAATCTTTTTTTTTATTCCTTCTGCGAATCTTTCATAGTGGAAACGTGACTTCTCGTCAGCAAAAGATAAAAATTTTAACATTTTTCCAACAATGTTGCATTTTTCTCTTTTCTGGTTAGGTAGGTATATTAGTTTTCCATCCACAGCAGCATTCCAAAAATTTGTGGGTTATTTTCAACCTACCATCATCACCATCTCTACCCAAACAGACATTATGAGAACGCTGATGATTTTTTTTTCTCGTCTGGAAAGAGAAAGTGTACCCATGAGAAATGTGTACATTCATTTTTTTATTATTGATGATGAGCTTCTTATTTTTTTCCTAGTGAAAGGCAGTTATAAGTGATATTTTCATTGGGGATGGATGGGATGTGATAGCTATATTGATAATGCCAATGCTCTCTTCACTGTACTACCACCACTGTCTAAAATGCTTTGATGAGGGATGATGATAAATATTCTCACGTCGTTTCTTTGCCATCCCACTTTTGAGAGGCGGGTAGCACACACACCTCCTCCACTTTTTGCCAGCAATTCCCTTTCTTCTTTGCCCCATAACTTTGTACCCAAATAGCTCTCGCTTCCCCTCTCTCTTTTTTCATCCTTGGAGAATTGCTTGCTAACAAGAAAGATAGAGAGTTACATTCTTTTTCAGTACTTAATGATGAGCAACTATTCTCTTTTTCCTCTTGTTATTAGTCTATAAAGCAATGCAGCTGGTGGTGACGACGGTAGTGGATGGAGTGTTGACCTTTGATTTTTTCTTTAGAAGCTTAATTTTGGGTGTTCAAAGTGAATGGTTCCAACTGCCACTTCATTTTGTACTTAAGTGAGGGGAACAATTTTTTTTAAAGTGAAACATTTACCAGTGGGGAAAAACCAGGGAATTATTCAAAACGCATAAAAAAGATGAACCGATCATGACGATATTTTTCTGTAAAGATCATCTAGAAGCACATCAGCGGGAGGTAATTGTATGCCTTTTTGGCATGGGTTTTATGTTCTATGTACTTCGTAAGTCATAATGGGTTTAAAGTGCTGTGCTTTTCAAAAAAATATAAAATAAAGTGAATTGATGTTCTTCACTCACTCAAGTCACTTCCATAATAATAATACGTATAATTTCTCTGGTATGAAAACATTTCCTGATGTAGTATGCCAGTGTATTTTCTATCATCGTCATCCAACCAAGTAGTCAGTCAGACGATATACATTTTCCACATGCACAACTTCGCACAATGGAGCGAACACAAAACTTTTCCCATTAGCATACCATTGTGAGAGATGCCTTTCCTAAATCCAAGTGTACCGCAAAACGTATAGAGAAGTGAAAAAGCAATATATTTAGATTTTCAAAAAAGAACGAATTTCTGGAAGAAGCCAAAGAAAAAAAGCTGTAAAGCAACAGCATCAACTTAAATAGTACTTCATCGCTGCTGTAGTGTAATTTATGCGTGAAATAAGAAAGTACAACAAGGCAAAAATCAACAAAACTCCATCCATCCAACACAGAACACACACAGATTTAAACCATTTTCCAAACTTTTTTTTATTATGCTTGTATAATGACGGTAATAACAATATTATCGTGTTTACTAACTGGAGCAAACTGAGTTTATATGCATCCATTTTACCATCACTAGACTTCATCGATCTGTTTTAATAATGTTACTTAAGCTTGCAAGCATTCCACACGTTCTTTAAACTTTCATGTTTGAATAAATCCACATGCGCTTAAATTAATAATCAGTTGTGCATACTTAAAATTTGCACATCACACGTGTGGGTGGTGAGAGTACATGCTGATTACTAATAACTCTAAATTGCAAACACTATTTTTTCTGTTGAAACGTGTGTCAGTTTAAATATGATCATCAAGTTCGTCAACCTAAATCTCTTGCTTTAATGCATCTCACGGTTACGAATAATTCAAAAGTAGATCTCAAATTTCATCAAACATGCATTTATGATGATCAGTCTATTTCATCGCATAAATTTCATATTTATAGAAAAAGGGATTTCTTTAAGATGGATGAAAGGGAATTTGCGTGCCGAGTCGTGTCGGAATTGCATGTCAGTGGAATTAGCAAGCAAAATGCAAAAAAAGGTTACTCAAATACAAAATTTTGTCTGATGTGAGCTTTTTTATATAAATCGAGGTTCTGTTTTGCTCTAAATGACATCTGTGAGGAAAGATGTGAAAGTACTACAGACTGAAAGCCTAATAAATGATCCTACAAAAAAAGATTTATCGTTGAAGACATTATATTATAATTATATTCAAAATGACTGCTCTCATTTTCTTTTAAAGTGTCACTTATCCTAATTTCTAGGCTATTTAGAAAGCTATCGATTTGATACATAATTTGTCACATAATGAAACAATAAATTTGAAGAGATGTGCGTGCAAAGTAATTTTGAGAGCGTGTAAAGTACTTTAAAAAGGGCAATTCATTTATTTATTTCCTTAAGTTACAACGTCGTAATTTTGGCCAGACTATATTATCGTCCTGTTTTATGCGCAGTAATAAAACTTGAACAGTTTGCACGTGACATTTAGTACTTTTTTTAAAGCTTTACATTCATCATTGAAAACTCTTCTTTTTTCCAGAAAAGATATAAGCAATTTTTCAAATCACACATTTTATTACGTCGTCGGAAGAGTTTTCTCTGAAATTACTCGCTTTTGTTTACAATGATACACTTCAAATTTATTTGCCTTAAGTTTTTGAACATCAAATAGATTTAAATTGCTTCGTTGACTGTCTATCATTTCAACTGTCTACTCTACTGATTGTGAGTTCTTTTTCGGATTTACTCCACCTCCATCTTCATCCCACGTGCTAGTCTGTCATCTAGTTTTACTTCTGAGAAACACGATTTAAAACTTCCAAGAAACTTTGAGAATGAGGCTAATTCCCAAAAAATTCTTTTTCTAAATAGAGCAAAAAAATCTAGAAAAAAAGTTGAAAGGGTGGACCTCTGCTTGCACATCCCCGTGAAAGTTTGCTCAAAGAATTTTAAGTTATTTTTTTTCTCTCTCTCACCAAACCTGCTCTCCTTTGTATTTACTTTAACAACCTGTTTCAAAAATTTCAAGATAATTTGTCCAATGTACAATATACAGTTATTTCTCGTTAACAAGAAAACTTTATTGGAATGGACTTTTTAAAGGAAACTACTCCTTTTTCTGTATCTCTTTGACAGATTTATTGCTAGTGGTTTGCTAGCAACTTTTTTGATTTCATCACCTACTCAATTTTCGTCCATTTTCCCCTTTCATTGTTTTCATTCCCATCATCTTTCCAACTCTTTTCATCCCAGCGAAGGTTCATCCAAGTTTTTTTTTGCGAAACAGCTCAAGAAAAAAAAATGTTCAGAGAAGCCCTACTTCAGGATTTTCCTTTAGTCCTTTTATTATTTTTGTATAATTGAGTACCACACATGAAAGGGATCACCATTTTTCTCCCCAAAAGGTATAAAATGTTTTTGATGGCATAAAAGATATTTTGAAACGAATCCGCCATGCCACCGTGTGAGCATACATAGTATATAGAATACGGTAAAAAGTTATGTAACCGTTGAAAAAACCGTTTAATTGAATTACTCCTCACATCCTTCAACCCATTACATTATTGTTCTTCATCTGATGCTCCTTGTGGAAAAAAACCGAAAGGAACAAGTTTGGAAATGAGAGTGGAAAGAAGAGCCCTTTTGAAAGACAACCCATAATTTTAAAAGCTCTCCTGTGTATATCTCTTCTGGCCCATTCTAAAAAGTGTTTATATATGTAACAGTGTGGTTTTGAGTCGTGAGAAAAATAAAATGTACATTCATTTTTATATACCACCAAGACTACCGCCACCAGACAGCTTCTTATATCGCCGTTGGTTTATTTCCAGTTGAAATCCGATTTACACACTTTTGTTCTCATCTTGATTTTCTCTTAACTTTGAGGGCCACACATTTCTTTCCCTCTCATTCTTTTTATGTGAGTTTCCCTCTAACGTGTTGTATTATTACAAGTCTTTTGGAAGTAGCCACCACCGCACCGTGCCTTCAAAGGGTACCTCCTTCATCTGAGGTACAACGTAGTAACGAACACGTCACGTACGTTTGCACACTGTAATAATGGAAAAACAAGTAAAAACTGAAAATAGCTATAATTTGCAGAATCGAATGGGGAAAGTTTTGAATTCCTTTAAATAAAATGAAAAAGGCTAAATTGAATGTTATATGGATGCTATATATTAATAGCAATAGTCTACTAATATGGTAAAACGCAGTTTTGGTCTAAAAATTAGATTTGGTGATGAAAATCGTTAGTGTATGTGGAAGAGATGTGAATAATTTTACAGTTAAATTAACTGAATTAAGTATAGTCAGAATAATTGTATAAGGAGTGTGGAAGAGTTCAACAATTATTTAGAGAGCATCTTTAGAATTGTAAGAATTGGCCGATACGCATTCACATATTGTTCAATTGACGTACTGATTCTATAACGTGAGGGATTCCAATCATCTTTCAATAAATTAAATCAGAACTTGATAGTACAAAATTATAAAGACTTCTTAATACAACATTAAATATAACTTTTAAAACCAACAATTTCTATAAACTCATTATTATGATCAAAAACTGTTCATTAATTTTATAAATTCGCATATACGTGTTATCTACCTGTATCATTAATTCAATCCTCATTAATTTTAATCGTTTCTCTTGTTTTTTTTTTTGCAGTACCTCCAAGATCGATTGAAATCATTAACCACGCTCCAGATGCCACCATAAGCGTCAAAGAAAAGGAGTCTATTGAGCTGGAATGCGTTGTACGAGATGCTCGTCCCGCTGCCACCATCATTTGGTACAAAAACGACAAAATCCTCCGAACAGGTAAACCCATTCAATTTTTCGTTATTGATACACTTATTTCACAACATGCAATTAATTATATGATAAATTGTAAACTCAGTTGGTGGAGCTGTATATATGAATTTTAGTGACTACTAAGAAAAGCTATCAAAATAAATTAATCGGTAGTATACTTATTATTCGAATGTCGGTACACATAATGGGGTTAAAATAGTTCTCAAAATAATTTAATCAATCTATCTAACGAGGTGATCACAATGACATTGATGGGAACAACATGACGATCTAAACCATCAGTTCTGTGATAAGCTTTTAATGAAATCAATACTAGTATACCTTCCTTAATGAAAGATATCTTACCTTAGATAAACATGTATTTTAATTACGCTTTTTACATGAAATTTTTTTGTAATATTTCCATTTTTTAGTAGCAAGATTCAATTTCACTCTGGTCCCATTTACAATTCAGATACAAGTTTTTTACAAGTACACATTCGTTGTCCTCATCATTAGCACTCTTGCCATTAGCATTATTATTATGATTTTATATCCCGTTCCATTACAGAAAACCCATTTTCATTTCACTTTCAACAGAGAAAAGAAGGTAATTACCCCTTCATTAGAACGTCTATTTATGTTAACTTTAAAATTATGTGCATTATTTTCTGCCTCTCTTGTTCAACTACCATTTTCTTTCCAACAAGCAGAAAGGGAGAGAGAGAAAAAAGAGAAAGCACAGAGTATGCTGGTGTGTTGTTACGTACGTGGAATGAAAATGTACCCTAATTGTCCAATAATCGGTTCCATTAGCTCATAATGGTTTCGGTGGTACTGGAGCGTATATATTTGTGCACTTTACAGTTTTTAGGTGTGAGTATGTTCAATACTCTCAAAAATGGCAATGCTAGCAACGTTTTTCTTATTTTTTTGAAAGTGAGAACTCAGCTTTTAGTCGACAATGTGTTGCGCCAAATGGGTATGTGTACTATGGTCTGACTATTCCAATGCTGAAAAAGAATATAAGATTGTGAAAGCAAAACATAGAAACGACGACGGCAGCTGCCATTCTTTTTATTGTTCATCTGCAATGAGGCATGCTGATAAAAATAGAGAGAGAAAAAAGTGAGCTTGTTGTGTGAATGAAAATGGTAGTGACTATTTTTCTCTCACATTTTCCCTATTCAATAGGCTTAAGTAACAGGAAGACATACGTATGTAGCACACGTTTCTCTTTTTTCATGTGTGTATTCAGTGCAAAAAAAGTCATTATAAGTAATGGTGAAAGTAGTAAAAATTGAAGAAAGAAAAGTACAGATATAGTAAGAGGCCAAAAGAAAACATTGAGTAATAATCAAGAAAACGAGATTTTCATTCATTCATATCCAATTTTACCCATTTTATTTCGAATAATTTTACCATAGTTACTACAGTGAGTGTTTTGTCACAAGTAAATTGGAAACGACAAATTAGCATATCAGTTCATTGTTACTGCGTATTAGTTAGCAGCGGTAAATTTCTCATTTCATTTTCCCAATGAAAAAGTGCGGGGCTCTCGATCACTAATTGTTGCTATTTAGAGAGAACATTACTTTTAAATGTAGGCATCAGAATAACCATGAAATCACGCACAATGTGTACTGCGTACACAAATAGACACGTTTTGTAGAAAACGCAAGGTCGATTAGGTCAGGCCAGGTCAAACTCACAAACTTTCGTATACCATTTATACAGCTTTCAAAATAAAACAATGAAATCTTACTTTGTTGGGCTCGTGGTCTGTGGTCGGATTGAGATGTGAGGTCAATTGAGCTGAGAGGCTCTCAGCTTTCAATGTTCAATCCATTTTACTTTTTTTCTCTAAAAAAATTAGGTACATGAAAAGCATTTAAATCAACATATACTTTAGTTTGCATGTCATGTGAATAGAACGTGAGTCTTGAGATTTTTCAGGTTTTTACGAAACCTGCACGAGCGTAACAATAATACGAAGATCATTCTCATTGCCTGGCTTGATCCCTTTTTTTCTGGAAAAGTCAGTCAACAGCCAACTCAACCCTAGTATCCAAATAAAAAAGCGACAGGTAAAGCATTAAATTAAGGAGAAACGAAGGACAAAGTCAGTAGGGGTTATTGTCTAATATACCTACCTACTTTTCTTAAATCCTTGGCTCTTTTTTCTCTGCTTGTTGAAAAGAAAATACTTTTTTTTAAAGTATGCTTACTGCAACGAAACCAAAACAGATGAAATTTTTTCAGGGACTTTAGTTTTTTAAAGTACGTACCAAGTTTGTTGTACATTTTTTTCTGTGGAGGTACGCAATGTAGAATTGCACAAAGTAATGTAATCTCTCTCCTTTCTCCGCTGATGTTGAAGTTGAGAGAGAAGTGTAATGAAGAAATAGGATTTAGTACATTTCCCTAGACCTAATGTCTCTGAGGACTTTGAGCCATGCAACAGTAATACTCTACCTTTCAACCTTACTATGTTTCCATGTAGCGTGGCATGGATTGGCGTGCACAAGAAATACAAGCTTTTTTATTTAAATCCTTTCATCACACAAACATATAAACTACTTAAACTGGTGCAGCAGTAAACATACAAGAGTTGCACAGAAGAGAGATATTTTATTCTATTGAAATGGCCAAACAAAATACATTTACCAAAGCAGAAAAATCGCAACTCTCGTCGACTCGACTTACTTTTTACTTTATTTTTTTCTATTCTTAAACATATCTCTAGTCTTGTTTCATTTCATACGAAAAAGAAAACACGCGTGTGAACAGCAAACAAATGCTTAACAAAAAAGAAATCTGGATTGAGTAGAATTGAGTTGCACATTCACTCTATAGCTTTGTGTATCACTTTTTTTGGAGTGTGATTTGAGCTTCTTTTCTCATCGTTGCTCTGGGTAGCAATACTGTTGAGTTGGATGAGGTTATTTGAGTTGCAATGGGCTTTCTATGCCATTCATCCTTAATCCTAATCAAATGAAATGAGTGAAAGAAGGCATAGTAACCGGAACAATGGGAGTGAAAAGATGTGCATGGATGGGTGAATGAAAAAGAGAGAGTACATCACTAGCAACTGTGCATAGAAATAGAATAGCATTTGGCATAGAAAAATCTAAAGATTAAATTTTAGAAGAAATTTGTAAAGCCGCATAGAATATGGATTTGAATAGGTAGTCTACTTTTTATTGTGGACACACATGCTTGTAATGTTGTTGCCCACTAATCCAAACAACAGAGGAATAGTTGTCTTCGAAGATTTTTGTCTATCGCCTTTTTATGCAAATTTTGAAGCTTGTCTTTATTGGTTTTTTTGGTTGCGCTACTAAAACTCAGTATCTTAAGAAAATTTGGGTATTTAGAATGGGGGAAATAATTTAAAATAGGATTAATCTTGTTTAAATGAATGAATGTATATTCAGAGCTAGAGATAATTTGTATAAGGTGATTTGGTTGGGTTTGTTACGATACAATTTAATAAAATTGAAAAAAAACGATACAAGATTCACTCAATAGAGTTCTGGAGAGATTGTTGTTCGTACTTTTTACAATGAACTGGAAGTAACGAAACGCAATTAATTGAGTTTACAAAAAAATAAATTAAACTTTTTTACAATAAACTTTTACACAAAAGCTGTATTCATTTGTTACCGAAATTAATTCCGTCGAAATTATAATGAATTCTGAATTGTCTGATTTACAGAAAACCGTGAAGACGTTCCCGAACTGGTTGACATTCAGAGCGATGGCGTAACCGTAAAGATGAACACGACCAAAAGCAAAATCAAGATACTTCCAACTTCCGAGGATGATAGAAGCAAGTACACTTGTGAAGCAAGACATAAAGCGCTAACGAAACCACAAAAGGTTTCTGTTTACCTGAGTGTACAATGTAAGCAGCTTACATCTAAACAAAATCCAAACAAGAATTTATATTCTTGACAAAAAAAATGTAACATAATATATTTTTCAACTAACCCACTTTGCATTCTCTTTTTATAGATCCACCGGGAGCTCCAAGGATAGATGGGTACACAGAAGGGGAGCCCATTCGGGAAAACAAGTCTGTTACTTTGGTCTGCGTGTCACGAGGTGGGAATCCACTCGCTGAACTAATTTGGTATAAGAATGATGTGCGCATCGACTCGTCCTACTCAACACTGGGTCGTGAGTCACGGAATGAGTTGACATTAACTGCCACCACCAAAGACAACCTGGCACGGCTCCGGTGTGAAGCATCCAACATTATGATCAACACTCCCAAAATTGCGGACGTTGTGCTAACTGTGATGTGTAAGGAAAAGTTTTTTCTCAAATTTCCCAAATTCGTAATACCTACATTTACTATATATTGTTGATGTAGTCATACCATGACCATAACTTTATGTATTTCCGCTTTGTTTGTGGATTATTCTGAACAATTTTTCAAGTTACCAACTTTCCTTGTCATTTTTTTCTCAAAGATAAAACCGGATGTTTATTCTCGCTTTTAGTCTACGTCTGGTTGCCATTTGTAAAGAAAAAGCTGAAAGAGTAATTGCAGCTTTCTCTTTCCTACCCATTTATATCACGTGTTATCTGCAACCATTTGTGGTGATGTCATGTCAAGAAACCCTATGAACTCCAAGTCAATAACAATTGAATCTACAAAGCTATCTAAAAATAGACATTCAAATAGCAAATTAGAATTGCTCAACTAACACATACATCCATCCATTGCTTTTTGTATTCATGTCATGTCATGGTATGCCATAGAACACATATTGATGGGTGTAAGATTTCATCATTATAACGGTTTCGTAATAGCAACAAACTGTTTTTATTTCATGGCTTTTTTTTCTTGGCATGGCTTCTCATTATCCGTAAAACAGAACCAAATAAACATTTTGTTTCATGTCATTGTTCTCATGAAGAAATGATAGGCCCCTTCCATTAATTTTTCACGACTTTCTTTTATTCTCCTTGTCTCCCTTCCACACGTCAAACTATTCAGCCAACACATTGTATTGACAATGCCAGTGCCAATACCAAGCAGAATATATCTTATCTCTGTTTGGTTGTTGGTATTTGGAAACATCATCTTTTCATTCAATCCCATTTTTGCCCTTTCTTTGATGGGTTCATATATTTATTGTCTTTTTGGATCATGACTTGCTACTGGTACCATTGCATTCTCAGACTATTTTATTTTAGCACAGCAGCAAGTATCAAAAACTATTCCAAGAAAAGAATAGTAAAAGCATAAAGACAGCTTTAGACTAGTGCAATGTTATATAGTTCTGTACATTTTCGTAGTAGAAAGTTTTGACATTTGTGGATTACGCAGGGCAATCAAATCCCTCAAGAAATAAGCATGAATTTCTCAAAGAACAACAAAACAAGTTGTAAAAAATTCTCATCTTTGCTATGTGTTTACAATAAGACCTATCACACATTGTACAACACACCATTGTAGCGTTTACACACGTTCTAAAAATGTACCACGAAAATCTGGCTGGAACATCTTCAAAGAAATAAATGCTGAAAAGTCTTCTCCGCCTCTCAAACATGTATATGTATAAATGCCACAAAGCTATTTATGTGTATACTTTCCCATTTATTACATTGCTTGTCTCAAAAGAAAGGAATGAGCTTTTTGCTGTGCGAACGCGAACAAATAAAATTTTCTCTAAGATAATTCGTCACTGTCTTGTTGAATGAATGTTTTATTATTCAAACACTTTTGTATGTGGGGCTTGGCTGTGTAGTGTGTTCCCTTCTTGTGTATGACGAAGACATCAAAAATTACAGCAAATTCCATGACGGCCCATTTGTAACAGGGATTACACACATTCCCTTCTTAAATATGATGAAATTAGCGTTTATTTTGTTTGTAAGTAAGATAAGATGTTTTAGCACAGGCGTGAACCCAAATATTTTTGAGAAAAAATGTGAATAACATAATGAAAGGGATGACAGAAGAATTTAAGAATTTTTAGGCAAAAAAATGCGCCGCGGTGGATGCGTACATACTTCTGAGATGAATATCCGCCTACACGATGATTCGAATGTACGTTTTCATTGTCATCATGTTTTTAAATAAAACTACGAAAATTAGATCATAACCATTTTCAATGTATAAAAAACTGGTAGCCTATTTCAATATTTCCCAGCTATCCATAATTTCAATCATTTTTATGTTCTCGATCGATAACACTTGTTTCTATATTGAAGCAAATGCAGAGAGGGAGAGTCCCCGTTATGAACACTGTCTTCATTCTAGTCCCCATTTCCGTCAAGTGCATGATCGGGAAAAATGATAGGAAGTAAACTTAATTGAAGCTGGACGAGATGATCGGTATCAGGATGTATACCGAAAAGGGAAAAAACCAATCGAGTACTCATTACTCATCCTCTGATACTTCGCTTCTTGGAAGATATGAAGGCACATTCTGTTCTCTCGTATATTGCTTTCACTTTGTAATTTAGCTAGATAAATGCAATGAACTAAAAATGAAAGTGCAACAAATAAGCATTTTCTGTGAGCTGAGCTCTGAGTATCATCCCAATAATGACAAAAAACAAACTATTGTGTTATTGACCAGTTTACTATTTGTTGTTTACTTAAGGTCAAGTTTTTCTTGGAAAGTTAGGGTGGACGAAGAAGGGAGGGTAGATTTGGATATTGATGGTATCGAAGTATAGTCGAGGGGAAGTCCAAAAAGTTATTTGCTTTATCAGCTTAATTCTGAATCTTCTTTGGTGGACATTACAAAGGGGCAAATCATTTGATAACATTCGTTTATAGGATTTCAATTATTTTCTTTCCCTCGCTCTCATCTCAATTTATTTACTCAAACTTTATTTTGTTTGCCTCTTTTTTCTGTAGTTAACCCAAAGGAAGTGAAAATTAGCGGCCCCACGGAAGCAAAACCTGGAGAAAACGTTACTCTAACATGTACCACGTCTAATAGTAATCCAAAAGCGGAAATAGCCTGGTTTAAGGGTGGCGAGTCAGTGGAAGCTTTATACACATACTCACCCCCTTCGCCAGACGGTGGATGGACGACACAATCCAACGTCTCCATTCCCATTTACGAAACAGACCGATCCATAATTGTTACCTGTCAGGGGGTGAACAAAGGACTGGGAGAATCCAAAGTTGCAAGTCATACAATTAACGTGATACGTAAGTGCTTATACACTAATACTCATGCAATCAAGAAATTAGTCACCAATTAAAATCTCATAACGAATCGACTATCAAATTTTATTTCAGAACCCCCTGGAAGACCACGTATCTACAAAACAAGCTTAAATATGACAGCCGGACATACGCAAAAAGTGACTTGTACTTCAACAGGAGGACATCCTCCCGCTACATTACAGTGGTATAAAGGAACGAAAAAGGTAATTTTTCAGTTATTATTTTCTTGTCAAACTTTTCATGTCATAAAAATACATGTGTAAAGTAATAAAACAAATGAAATGTTGACAAAAGTTTTAAAAGCATATTTTTTTGAAATTTTCTTCGCTAGGTTGAGTCACAAATAGAAACAAAAGGGAATATGGTAACAGCCGAATTGACTTTACTTGCGGATCCAAACGATAATGGAGAAGTTTACAGATGCGAAGCGAAGAACAAAGCAATTTCAAAGGCTTACACGGAGTCGATAACTTTCCATGTGTTATGTACGTGAAATAATACACATTTTATATATTTTTATATTATCTTCTTATTTTTTTATCTAAAAAACAAAAGATGTAAGCAGCTATTTGCGATTTTACAAGTTATTTTCACTCCAAAGAAAATGACACATATGTATACTTACCTGTTTTCATGCGCATCTTTTTTTATTTCTACATCTTTACGTCTCAAGGGTCCACAGATAAAATTCAATTATATAAAAAAAGTTTGAGCGAAACAATAAAAGAGAGAAAAAATGTGATAAATATTTTAGAGTGAAGAGAAAAGTGCAAAGTAAAAGAAAGTAGCATGACGCGACGGCCCAGGCACCCACAACACCGCCAACTTTGTATAACTTTCTTCGTTTTGTTGTCCTATTTTTATTTCATAACAAAAAAGTTTTGTGCTTTCATTTCTCAATTACGTTTTCCCCAAAAAAATATATATGTTTCCAAACTAGAATTCACACTTTTCAATTACGACTTTGTTTACTTTCATTGCTACAGTTGCCCCGTCCCAGGTGAACATCTCAGTTAATCCACAAGTTTTGAAAGAGGGTCAAAGGGTTAACCTGACTTGTGAGTCTGGTTCCTCCAATCCTTCTGCAAAGATGACATGGTGGAAAGACGGTCTTTCTATCCCTTCCCATTCTAACTACACGCTACCTGGTGACAACCGAGGCAAACGGAGTGTATCTGTGCTCATGTTGGATTTAACGTCAGAGTTGGATAAGGCCGTGTACACTTGTTCTGCCAACAACATGGCTGTCAAGAAAAATACTCATGATGCCATTACACTTAACGTTGCATGTGAGTATTAAAAAATTACGAGATGATATCACATAATAATGCGAATTATTAGAATTGTAAGCTTAAATATGCCTTTTTTACTGATTTAAGATAAACCAAAATTTGTTGAAAACCCTGGAGAGAAAGTGACTGTTGTCGAAGGAAAGTCGACCAGCATCAAAGTTTCAGCCAAAGGGAACCCTGACGAAATCACTTACAAGTGGTCTAAAGGAGGTTCTTCGGTAACCAGTTCAAAGGGGAAAATATCTGTGGAAGGGTCTGAATTGAACTTTGTTGATGTCAGTCGAAAGGATAAGGGGAAATATGAGATTGAAGCGAAAAACAATGAGGGCACTAGCTCCTTAAGTGTCGAGTTGGACGTTCAATGTAAGTTACATTTAAACCTTGTTTACTCATGAGTTAATAAATATTAAAGAATTTTTCAGAAAAAAATTAAACGTTTTTGTAAAATTGTTCTTAACAGACCCCGCAACTATTGACACCCCATTTCCTTGGATCCTTATTGGCGAAGGCGAGCTTGTTCAAATGGAATGCGCTATTGATGCAAATCCACTTGAAGCGTCGATGGTTGAATGGAGCCATGAGTCATCTACTAAACTATCTGAAATTGAAGATCGCGTAGAACGTGCGTTCCAGGATACCAAGAGCTACTTCACCATAAAAAATATCACAGCCAGTGATGCTGGTCTGTATTACTGCTCCGTAAACAACGGCATTGGAGATGCGACAAATAAAACTATTTTCTTGATTGTGAAACGTAAGTTTAAATACAACTGAAATATTTTAAAAGACCAATTTAAATTAGCTAACTAAAATTTTCTTTAATTACACCTTCAATAGAAAAACCTGTCATTGACATGTCACCACAAATTGCAAAGGCCGCTAGTAACAAGGGTGGAGTTGGAAAATTAATATGCCGTGCGAAGGGCGCCCCGAATGTCACATTTTCTTGGTCTAGAGAAGGCAGATCTTTAAACAATGAGACAGAGTCTTCAAAATATTCCGTCATTTATAGTCAGGTACGTTTCAAAAAACAAATTTCATAAAAAAAGTCATATTCGATTGAAACTAATAATATTTCATTTAAAATTTAGTTGGATCTAATAAACTGGGAATCTACACTGCTTGTAAAAGACGTTCAAACAAAGGACTACGGCTCTTACGAATGTATCGCAAGAAACGAGTTGTCTGACGAAAGACATACAATCAGGCTTGACGTTACCTCAGCCCCTGAACCTCCCGTGGGTTTCCACGTTGTAAATTTCACCCATGACTCTGTCACATTAAGTTGGATACCAGGTTTTGATGGAGGCTATGACCAGTCTTATAAAATACGGTATATCCGAGTGGGCTCCGATAATGCACGCTATGTCGAAGTGTTCCCAAAAAATATAACCGTATTTACGGTGACACAATTGGCTCTCGGTACCGAATACGCCTTTAGCATATCTGCTCAGAATGTTGTTGGAGAAAGCAACTATACCACTGAAACAGTCAGGCAGGAAACCTCAAGTAAGCCCTAAACTCTAAATTGTGAAAAATAGCGCATTTTGCTTTTCCATTTTTTAAATATGCTTTAGCTTTCACTTTTTTCAGACGGGATATTTTTAAAAATGTTTTTGCTTTGCATGTCTGAAGTTAAAATTGCATATTTGTACTTTTTTCTGGCTACTAATTCTAATTTGCTTAAGAAATTTTAACGTGTCATTATCGTCATTTACATATATATTTTCTCACTTTTTCTGTATATCTGCTGCTCTTGGTGCTGGGTTGGGTGTAGAAGATGGACCAAATCGCTACGCATCACCTCCAGATGGAGACTTTCCCTCAAATCCTTTCTCTCGCCTGGTGATCGGTGTATTTATAGTTGTGGGGGCGTCTATGCTTCTAATTAACGTGTTTCTTATCGCTTGCTTCCTAAAGCGGCGTTCAAAGAAGAGAATGACTTCAGGTGAGAGATCATAAAAATAAATTTGTTTTTCCCCATTCATTTTTTGCAGTGTATCCCCACGACAGACTCAAGTTGTCGCAAATGCTGGAAGGAAGAACGGACATGCTAAAAATTATTATTATTTCGGCATCCGTTATTGGAACAATGCTCCTTTTGTTAAATATCGTGATAGTTTCCTATGTCATTTATAAGAAAAAGACAAATGGAAAAGGCAAACAAGAAGAGGGTATAAAACCAAGAGACAAAAATATATAATCAACTTTGTTTTCTCGTGATCTTCATATTTTGGAAGCCGAACATGGTGCTAAATTCTGTGCTGATAATTATCAACCTTGTATTTATGTACTTTCTTTCTTTTCTGCAGCAAGCGAACAAGGGAGCAGCAAATCAGCCACAATTGAAATGTATGCTCCAAGCTCTTATAACGAGACTGTAACCGGGGAGACATTATCGTCCATATCGGAGAAAAGTGCGACGTATTCTCATCCGGAGAATCATGAGGAGTATATCGTAAGTTTCTTAGAACTCCCAACAAGGCTCTTTGAAACACTGTAGCCTGATTGACTTGATAACTAATTTTATTGAATTCTGTAGGACGAAGGCAAGGGCAATGGTGTCAGTACTTACCTGGTAGAATCAATCAATCATCATCACTCGTCAGGGTATCCTTATCCAGATGTGAGGGGAACACTTAGAGCGAGTACACTTCCTCGTCAACCAAAACAGCATCACCATTTGCACGGATCTCCGCTAGATCTTCATGGTGGTCACCCTATGCATCATGAAGATGACGGGTATCTTGATGCCCTTAGAAGAAGTGGCTATACTCCTGGTAGGCAGATTATACTTTAAGACATACTGAAAAAACGGAAAGGGTACAAAAAATATATGCTAACGTAATTTTGCATTTTTTTCCCATTAGGTGAAAAGTCACTAATGTATGGGCGCACCACACCTCGCCCCACCAGCCGTCCTCCACAAGTTCCTCCAATCCCGGAGCTGTACAATATTCCACCTGAAGCACGATACGTTCCTTGTCCGCCACCCGGCTTTGGTGGTAGTCCGGTGGGTAATGGTAGTGTAATAATGCCACTTTCTCACTCTGCTTCTCACACAATGCTTAGTGCCCCCAGTGGAGGAGGATTAACCCCACCAAACTACCATCACCAAACCAACGGTCATATAATCACTGCCAACGGACCCTTGTCACCAGGCAGATCGTCAATCTTAACCACATTTGCTCCTAATCCCAGTCCGAACAATATGGAACATGAAGGTCATCTCGTATGATTTTACCTTCCTTCATGCCCCTGTGTTCTTAACTACTCCATGAAAACTCATGAATCTAGAGAAAGGAGTCCAAAGTCGTAAATTACCTAAATAAACTTAAATATCATCATCATGAATCATGCGTGGTTTGGTTTTTCTGTGAAAAAATCCAAGATAAAAAAAACTGTCGTGATGCTGTTATTCAAGTCTGCCATTTGAGACTGTTGAATGATTCGTGCTGTATGCTTTTTTTAAAAATAACTGTCGATCCCTTTAAAAAAAGTATTTAATGTTTCCCAAAATATAAAAATGTGCAGCAGGCAGTCACGGTAAATACTTGCTATTGCTACATAAATTACCTCCAGATAAAAAAAATATAGAGCTGGAGGATCGAGTCAAATAAAAACTATTTCAAAACGAGTCATTATTATACACACAAAATACATATATATGTTACTCTTATATACACAAGATATTTATACTTATTACAAATGTACAAAAAAATATTAATTAGCTGATTAATTGTATATTGTAAATTATTATGTCTATGCTGATGCTATTAATTAACATAGGGTATTAGGATACTAATTTTTATGTCAACGTAATATAGCATTACTTTAAGTACATAATTAGATGAATTATTGTTGTAAAAAAAATAGTTTGTATTTGTCCTCATCTTTATCTTATGATTAATATTATTACAAATTACTTATTCACAAAGTTAGGTAACGGGAGGGGGAATAAGAATAATCATGTTTTTTTTTAAATCTACATAAATAAAAAGTGTGCATGATTAGTTTGATTTTGAGCTCCCACACACGTGCGTACCAAAAGGATGAAACAAGTGCTAACTCAATGAAAACGATACAAGTGTATTTAATATAAATTGTTTTAGTTTGCATTTAAAATGTTGAATGTTTTTCTGCTGTAATTAATTTTTAAGCATTTTGTATTCGATGATAATATAAATTATATTATGGAGGGTGTACATTGTTATTACTGCTACTGCTTTAATTAAAGGGTACATTATGAGCAGGCTTTGAAAAAATAACCGTAAACCAAAGATCTCCAAACGTCAAGAAAATAAATATTGATAAGTTTGTACATTAATTTTCTGTTTTTTTAAATCCATTTAAATTCCTTTGTTAGCTTTCTTACGTAATCCTATAAGATACTTATTTCATATTTAGAACTAGAACCCCTGAAGAATATATTTGTTTGGAAAATCATTGGAAATGTGAAACTAATATTCCTGGTTGCGAAAAATAATTAAATCCAATTTCCCAGTCTTCACATTTCAACAGGTTAAAAATACGATGGTATACCTCTCATTTTTTTGCATTATTAGTTTTAGTCTAGCTTAGTTTATCGATTTGATGTTTGACGCAGTAGAAACAAAAGAAAAAAATAGCTCAAAAAATCATTAGTTCGTTTAAAAAAGTGCACAGTATAAAAACAAGCTTGATAATCATACCTTTCCCAAAGTTGAGACAGAAGCAACGCTAAAATCCTAAAACTTAATTGTTTCTAATTTTATATTTAATCAGGTATTTAATTGTTATATACGCAAAGCGAAGTCTTCATGCTTTATGTTGTAAAGAGGACAATAATTACATAATAAAAACAGACGTACTTATTGGTAATGATTATATAGATTAATGATGTATGTTACTTTAATATTATATATCGTTGGATTAAATTTTCGAAGAAATGAATAAAAATATATATTATTGATCAACAAAACTCAATTCGGGAATTTCATTTTATTTTATCTCGTGCGAAAATGTATTCGTTTGTGTGCATCATTTTCTAGAGACCGTCACATTATTATCTTGATTATCCAACAATGCTTACATCCATCCATAACAATGTCATCGTCGTCATCCATCACAATGTAAAGTAAAAATTACAGTTATAATTTAAGTACTGGGATTTCAGTATCCATGGAATATTTTCGATTTTCGTGCGATTTCAAATACTATGCTTTCCGAAACTGGAAATGAGAAAATAATCTCCGTTGGTCAATCTTTGGGATGAGAGCTGTTTATGCAGCAACATTGTCAGAGAAACCTGAACTAACCTTAAAAATTCACGCAAGTATTTTACTCGGTCCAGCCGTTTTTGTGGTACATGCGTAACATGTATGAAGAAGGCTTTCTTTCAGGATTGTTGAAATACGGACATCGCGTGCAGGTCAATAGCATATTATACTTCATTTTGGTAAAAATTGGAATGAACTCGCTTCACTTCACAAATTTTATTTTCCAGAGACTACTATAATTTGATTTTGCGTGGTCTCATGATTGGTTCAGTGACGCAGCTAGCTAATGAGTTTCAATCAAATACAAAACTGGTCGTCATCAGCAGATAAGTGTGAGGTTTGTGAACACGTGCAGGTACACCTTTATGGCTATGGCTATGATGCACCACAGATAAGTCAAGTAAGTTGTCAAATTATGTTTCATTTTGTTAAACGTGTAAAGTGTATAATTTGAAATCATCCCCAACATTTTGTCCAAAATTTCAAACACGCTATCCGTAAAAACGTTCATTCACATCAGGAAAAATTTCCGAAGCTGTGAATCCCTCGAGTTTGATTATAGTATCAAAATGAACCTGAGAAAATATGAACAAACAGAAAAGAACCACATGCATACAATTTGACTAATGTGCAAACTCCTTTATACGTTTATTGTAAGGGTGGAGACAGATAATTTGACTCCTCAAGAGGTGAGTGCACGTGAAACAGAAAATAACAAACTAATCAATCAGAATTAAGTATACTAACATTTGAGTATTCTAAGATGCTATGTAGCACTCTTTA
>JAQIWN010001180.1:0-22560 GCA_034699025.1 Entomobrya cf. arborea Gr-Col-00668
CTATGAGTATACATGTCCTTTTCAACAATGCAATGTTTCTAAAACTTTCATTGTAGTAGTCAGATTCTGGATTAGTGTTGACCTTGAATTATGTTTGTTAGAGTCTTGCACATTAAATTGTTTACTGAAGTTTTGACAAAGCATATAATGCTTTCTATGATTATCGGATTAAGTGTATG
Source organism: Entomobrya cf. arborea Gr-Col-00668 (assembly GCA_034699025.1). Classification (NCBI taxonomy): domain Eukaryota; kingdom Metazoa; phylum Arthropoda; class Collembola; order Entomobryomorpha; family Entomobryidae; genus Entomobrya; species Entomobrya cf. arborea Gr-Col-00668. The sequence continues at coordinate 180 of JAQIWN010001180.1, forward strand.
TGTGTATGTTCATCATTCCAGGGCGGCAGCGAAACCCAAGCAAAAACTAAATGAAAACGAGAGAAAATTAGAAACTGGCAAACACTTTTTTGGTAAATTATGATTGGTTGATGAATTTTTGCTTTTTTAGCAGAATCATTTTTTTAATAGAAAAAAAGTGAAACCGGAAAATTTTAAAAAATATGCAAATATTGTCATAAACTTTTTTTTACCATTTAGTTGAACAAATTCACATTTTAAAATAGGAAATCAGTAGAAAACGCAAATGATAAAACTATGCAAATGTTTTCTTCTTTTTTCTTTTTAGTTAAAATAAATTAAACCCTACATAAGCTTAACCTAACCTTTAAATGAGGGTGGCATAAATTTTAACAAATATTTTTTTTGCACCAAATTTTAAATGGGTTTTTTATTCTATTGGCAATAATAACAAAAATTCGTTTATTATGGTGCTAAATGTAACGTTATTTTGTGTTTTTAACATTTATTCTGTTGTCAGTACTTTCCATTTTGATTTATTTATCGACAATGAATACAAAAATATATTTAAAAAATTAAAATGCAACATCAACAAGGAATGCTGTCCAGTCTTCAGTCATCTCAAACTAACAACTTTTCAGTGGATACTGTCTTGAATTTTTGAAGTAAACCAAAAATAAACATTCATGTAAGAAATAGTTAAGTCTGATACATTTACTAGAAAATAGGCTAATGGGTAACAATAAGTTATGTGAGTAATGAGAGTAATGATAAATAGAGTAAAGAATGATTTAGGTCATCATTTTCATAAAAGAGTGTCCTCAACATCTGCATTCCGGAACCAACAGAACCTGTTGAACACCAAGTCTTCCTATCTGCTGAAAAGTAGAGACAGAGGATGGACTTTAGTGTATGCACATTAATTATTTAAAAAACTCGAAAGATTGCCCGAATCGAAGGATAACGCTGTTACATCAGTGAAAAATAAACCGAAGCACAAACTACAATTTAACTTTCTTTACAATCATTTATTTAAAACTTCAAAGAATTAACAATTTTAACTTTAAAGCTATGCTCATGACTCAAGACAAAAATCACTACTTTTTCTTCACTACTATTTTCCGACTACTTACTTACAACTAACTTGCGTGTCTTGCTGGTATTCCCAAAAGTTCAAGCACATGCTACCATTCATCCTTCTCCGCGATCCCACTTCGCCCCACATGAGCCGAACTGTAAGCCCAACCATAAGCCTATCTATGAGCCCAGCTTAACTAACTAACATTTTAACAAGCTTATAATAGTTGAAGCACTTAATTAAGAAATAATTACTTAACCAAATTCACATCAATCAATTACTTATGTATTATTCTAGGTGCAAAATTGTTTCCAGCATTGCATCATTTACAATTTTGCTGTAAACTTAATTACAAGATGACTACTTCAACATTTTTATGGCTTATGCATGCTAAGCTATACTAACTCAAACTTTAATTAGTTAGGGTTTCAAAACTATTATACTTTAGACGCTAAATTTTATACAGTACATAAAACCAGTAATACTCTACTCTAAAAACCATTTTCAGCTTATAATACTGAAAATTAGCACATAAATCAGTAAATCAAAATTTTTACATTCAAACACGAAGAACATTCCCTTTATTTCTCACAGAACCCCTGCTTAATCGTCCCTTAAATACTCAACTCAGGTACAGATTAGTTAGCACTTGACGAATGCAAAAACCAAGTCCAAATTAAATCGTGTCATCTTGCGATGTTGCGATACATTTTAAAAACTAATATTACGTCCCGATTATTACGCCAATACGCTAATCAGTATCATTAATAATATCTTTAGGTAAATCAAAATTAACTATCAAACGTGGGTTAGTCAGTAAAGCTGTGGAGGCTTAAAATCTAAAATCAACTTTACGTTCTTAGACGTATGTGCATCATAAATAATGAAACAAATGAAACCTAACTGAACTAATTAACATGCTTATGGCAGAACTGCAGCAGCAGCAGAATCAAAAAATGCAACGATGGCATCCTTTAATTTCGATTTTCATTCTTTTTTTCTTGAGCCTACTTTTCTAAAGTTGAAGTTCCTAACAAGCAACATACACTAATCGTAAGCGCAAAAAATACAATTCAGTGCAATAAATGCTCAACTTAATGGTATTATATGATCATATCATTATCCTATCCTAAGGTGTATTCACAGAGCAAGGGAAATACCAACAACTGACAATATACTAAACTCATGTGTCATGTATATAAAATTGCATTCAAAATCACCATGTCGTAGCACCATCACCTTGGGGTATGGCTAAAAGTAAAACTTGGAATCACATTTTTGTTATTTTTAAAAGCCAAAGAAATTGCATCTACCAAGAGAAGGGAAGGATCTGAAGGGGAAGATCTTTTATTCGTTCAAATTCCTTCAGAAAAACGAAATAATATGGAATATATTTTGGTAATATTGTGAGCGAAGAAAAAAATTGCTACGAAAATATTCATACAGCAATACAAAGGCAGATCATCATACAACACTCATATCGTGAGATCTTCAATCCAAACTACCACTATTCATTTCATAACTGTAAACGAAAGCAAACGCAATGGCAATAGGTAATACATTTTAGTAATAGCACTAGGCACTAACTACTTGCATTGCCACCATAAACCGTGCAGTAGAAAACATTGGAAAGCATACTCTCACACTTTACAACGTACATACATTACATAACATACAAGCCAGGCAATGCTTTTACTTTTTAGTAGCTTTCCAACATTCTACAACAGAAGCTCCTTCTTTCATCGTCATTCAACAAGGCAACAAGGAGCTTATACGTTTTCATGTATGAAAACCAAAAAAGGAAAGCAAAGCAATGTTGTATGTATAGCGTACTGAAGGGAAAATAGTGGTGGTGCTCGAAAGCTGTTGTAAAAGATAAACTCAGACTTGACACAGGAAAATGTGTACAGTCAGTCGACAACTCGCCTCAAGTTGAGATGTACAAAAAGTTAAAAACTCCCTTTCTTTATTCTTTCTCCTCATTGCATTCCACATTTTCTACTGCTGCACAAGCACAACCACCGGTGGTGATGTCACTATATAAAACATTGTATATTTGCCGTCAGCAGAGAACTTATTCTTGCTTTTTCATTCATCCAGCTCCAGCGCACTAAACGCACTAAAAACTATTTCTTCTTATAAACCTCTAGTCTCGAAATACACACGTGTAATATAATTATTCCATTGTACTTTTCCAGGCATCACCAAACCGTGAAAAAAGAACAGTCTTCATATCATACTTATTACAACTACAAGTGGTGGTGGTGTGTGCCCTGCTCACTCACTCTCTCTCTCTCTCTCTTCAGCTGCATTATTATTACCCCGTGTCGTTGACAATTCATTTCCTTCTTTATGAACCCCAAAAAGTGAGCTAACAAAAGTTGTGGAAGCAACAACATCATATCAGTAGAAAAACATTTATACTTGCAACTTTTGTTAGTATTCCTTCTCTTGCCTTTGAATGAGAAAGTCGTGGTGGTTGGTGGTGTAGAGTGGCGGTGATCGCGATTCAGCAAGTTGAAAAAAAAACATAAAAGTGTAGCTTGATTTGGAAGTTTTGAAGGTATGAAACTGTTCTAGAAACATAAACGTGAAAATTGTTAATAACCCAACCCAATGTAGCGTGTGCACAAAAATAAGCGTGAGCTGATATCAATCCTCCGGAACTACTTCCTGATATACTGTAAATTGACTCATTTCGGCTTGTAAACATTTTTTTGTACGACAAAACTGCAGGTGAATCATAAGTTTTCCCTATGTATAATATATGATTAGCAAGTTTTATGCGTAAAGGGTGCAAGGAACAATTACCCGATATACCCGATATGCATTTTATCTACAAATTACTTAATCTTAAGTTAAAAATAGTTTATCCTTGAAAATAAAGTAAAATTACTTTTTAATACATCAGAGCGTTTACATTTGCGAAGTTATTATATGGTAAACAGGATGCTCCTTAATTGCAAAATAAGTAATTAGCACTCTTGCATTGAGTCTTGTTAGTTGGTTTACAAGAAAAAACTTTTTAAACACGTTGGTTCTCCAACAAATGGTTGGGAATTTCATGATGGAACACCATACATGTGTGCAAATGAATATAAACTACTGACAAAACATGACTATAATCTCACCTTAAATATCTTGTGTAATTGTCAGTTTAAGTTCCGAGGAAGTATTGAAACTACGCTAATAAGAAGAAGTAAGAAGCTGCACGAAAGTGCAGTTGGCAGTAAGATAACTTCTTTCCCTCAAACTCATCTATCTCATCCCTTCAGAAAATGCGGGCCAGGGTGAAACTTTGAGTGAAGACTAGATAGGAAATGTTCGACTTGTTATAGTGTTTCTTGTGAAAGTGTTGACTGTTGATTTACTGTAAACTTTGCTCATTTGTCACTGCAGACTTTCTTTCGTTTTAGCGTGCAGTCCAGTCGGCATCTTTGCGAATTTCACATTGCCCCAAATTCGAGTTTCCAGCAGCATCAAAGAAGATAGCGTTAAAAAACAAAGCCAAAGAAAGAAATGAACTAGAAGTTTACCAAACAGAAAAGAAAAGATAATACAGATTATAATCTAAAATTGTTCCAAATATAGCTTGTAATATATACTTTACAGTAAATTGAGTATTATAACCACTAATCAAAGATTGAGTGCCTGTACATATTTTTGATTCTAATATTGATACACCTAGGAAAATTGACATTCAACACCAATCTTCTGAAATAATCTGATATTATATTTTTCGAGTTCGTTATGTTTTTTCAGGAATAACAGTAGTGCCAAAAATTAAGTCACAATGTTTCAAATAGGATTGTCACGGTCGTGCTCGTACAGAACAAGACTGCATCTTTCAACCCTCCTCAATGTTTTACTTTTTACATTTGTAATTTTCGGTAAAGTTGACGGGATGAAGAAACTCTACGTAGAGAATGAATCGAAGAAAGGTATGTGTAAAATTATATATATTTTTAGGATTAAAAATTGCAGACTTGTACTGCATGTATTTTATCTTGCCACATTTATCATTGCTTAGCCTGTATAGATGTGTAGCTTTTGTGTTTGCTTAGCTTACACAGAAAAATGTCATTTTTGATAATATACACTCGAAACAAACTTCCTTGTCCTGAGAGAGTACAGAGAATTCATGGTTTTAGGCTTCGCATAAGCATAGCCTTTACTGAAATCGATAAAATGAAGCATTACGCACGTAATTATATAAATAACCGTAATTTTGCAAGGACAGTATGTATACGTTAGCATAAAAATTAATGGATGCACGTCTAAAAGTGAAAGTCTGTCGCTTTTACTTTTTAATATAAGTTTCCGACAGAAAATTGACGGCCCTGAAAACAGGTACTTCCATGTCATGTTATATGTACTACTATCGTGAGCGTAGTAATTATATATTTATGTATTGTATGAATGCAGCGGAATTTTAAAAAAATGATTGCATATACACGAACATTTTCATTTCATATTGTCTAGATCTGAAATGCTATTTTGTATAATAGAGAACAAATTTATAAATGCAAAAATAGAAAACTGAAAACAGAATGACAAATGCTAATCACACAACTTTGTGTATACGTTGCCTAAAGTAAAAACTTTATCGTGAAGTTGGTTTCCAGCACCACTACTCCCTGTATTTGTAAACATGGATACGAAATACACAATTCTGTTATTCAAAAGATTGTCTTGAAAGGAGACAGCTGGATTAATTAAATTCAACTTGAGGATTCACTTTTGCTAACATTATTATTAAGGAATGAGAAACTGACTGCCTAAACTTGTATATCACTTCTCATACTAAAACACAACTCATTATTGTTAAAACTTATCGTTAGACACATACACTATGCTGCATATATCATATCACAAGATTAAACCGGAGACAAACTTCTGCGTCTCTTTAAAAACGCGAATAATATGTCTCGATGATGATGGTGAAAGTAATATAATAAAATGCATGCATATTATATTCATTATAACAACGAAGAATTTTATCCCTGAGAGAAAAAAAGGCCAAACTAGCAAATTAAAACGGTCCCACTGATGATGATGAACAAGATGACTGCTGTTAAATTTGACAGAATAGTGGATGAATGAAGAAATGTTGGACTCTTGACTGACTGCAGTTTTTCTACTGTTGCTGCTACTATAACATAAAATATTCTCTTCTTTTTTCTAATTTTTTACGCATTTATTTCTCCTATATTTTCATTCCCCTGCACTACAATATATTAGAATCTTACCTAAGCCTTGTATGCTACCTTGTAGCTCTATTGTATATATATATTTTGTCATTTTCCAAGGCTCTTGCACAAGAACGCAGTACATTGCTCTTGCTGTTACTGATCAACCTTAAGTTATTTTTTCTGCTGCTGGTGTGCTGCCCTTCTCTTGTGTTGTGTTCCCAGTGGAAAACTTTATGCCTCTTGATTGACGGCTGACATCCATTCCACCCGGTATAAGAATAAGGAAGAAGGAGAAAGTATCATACGGCTTTTAGCATTAATTGAAAGACTGAATGCATTTCTACTGTTCTGTGTACTGCTCAACTGCCACTTATCACCGAGCCAAGAATGAAGAAGGAAGAGCAACAAAATAATAATGAATGGTAAATTGCTTCTGTGAACATTCACTATTTATATGTGAATACCGTGTGCATATGAAGAGGGAGAAGAAATGAGAGGGGAATAAGGCACCTAAATTCAACGTATTACAATGAAGGACAAATGGAAAAAATGCTACTCTGCTCTTCTGAAACGCTACTATTGCCTGCTGCTGTCATTGCACAAGAAAATGAAATGAGTGGAATGTCATAAATGTTGAATAATTTTTCTTGCTTCTCTTCTTCCTCTCCATCAGTCCTGTGAGTAATAGCCTGAGTATTAAAAAAGAAACTTGCTTTTGGTAAAAAAAGAAAGAAAAGTTATCCTTCTGGTCCTCCCAGTGGGATATATATATGTAAATGTAATAAATACATCATCATCGCTTCCATACATACGATTTCCATTGTCCTTGACTTTATTTACATTTTACGACTTTTGAATTCTCATTTTTCCTCCGAAAAAATCCCGGAAGAAAGTCCTTTACAAAGGTCATCAATCGGAATTCTTGTACTGGCACACACACACACACACAGCAGTGTACATATTCATTGTAAAAGTGAAGAAAAAAATCATATATGCAATTGAAATGAATTCACTGATTAAACCACAAGTTCTCAGTGAAAGCAAAAGCTCTGTGATCCACTAAATAAAAATGCCATTTTCTAATCGCTTAAATATTTATAAATGCAAAAACATCTCTCTCTCTCTCTCCCTTCTCTTCAACTCTGTTTTGAAATCAGGTTGCGTTCTTTTGCGATGAGGTGAATGTGTATTCATGTTATATAAATTGTAATGAATACTTGATTTGTTTGTTGTACTCAGCCATCATTCTAGTACCTCAACTACACACATTTTCCATCCATCCATAATTTCGTGATTTACAAACTTTTTTCGCTTTATACTGTAAATATACGCTATTATTCAATCCACACAACCTACGTAAAAAAACAAATAAAATGAAAACATGCAAACGCAATATTTGTACTTTTAGACAGAGCCGAAAAACACGCTGTTGAAAATCATGGAAAACTCAATTCACCCAAAAAATGACTTAACTTCCTTTTTCCGTATGTACAGTACATAACATGTATACTTACTCCACTTTGTAAGCATAATCCATGAAATGATGATGATGGAGGAGTAAACAGCGGAATGAATACAGTTATACAATATGAAATAACGCTTATGCGAGACTTATTATTTATAGTCTGCTCTCCATTTCAATCTCAACAGAAGCAGCAACCCACCCCAAAGCAAAAGTCGACCAGACCAACACAAACACATCCCTTTTTCCTGTAACTTTCCCGGAAGGTCGAGTGTTTAATGGCATGAAACTGCATACAATTTTATGATTGTGTACATCCTTAACTGTACTTCTAACTTCTAAGCTGTAAAGCTATTGCAACGTTGGTATATGATCTGTAACGAAAATTCCCTTAGAAGGAAAGGTTTTTCCAAACGTCCATTGCATTTCACTTGACGGTGTGTCATGAACTTTGGAGAAAACGCATGAAAGCCTTTAGCAATAGGAGAACAAGTTATGTACCTAATAATAAGTGTTCTTCATACTTGATGTGACGATAGGTCGACGAGTCAGCCTGTAAAAAACGAAACGGAAGTCAGCAATCTAAGGCCGTTATACAGCATAATAGTATTTATACTTTTCCTAGAGAAGAGGCTATAATATTATTATTACGATGCGATGTCGGTTCGTTGGTCTCATCATCGTCTTACTATAGTCCTCTGGTCTATAATTTTGTGTAGGTATGCTTGATAACAACAAAGCTGGAAGAAAAATTTAGTCGCTAGTACATTGCAATTTATTAGATTCCATAACACTACTGCATATACTGCTTACTTTATCGTCAGTGCACTCTTTAAAAATAGCAAACCGCTGCCATTTGATCATCCTCCTCGTTATTTTTCTGTTTTAAACTGAAAATTTGTATACAATTCACTGGATACTATTTACTTTGAAGATGCATCTCAGGGATCGACAACAATCTATGTAGCTTGGAAAATAAACGTAGACTTTAAACCTTAAATTTTCAATGTTTCAACAAGCTTTTTGATGGGGAAGAGGAAGACTACACTACTGAAGTCATGTTCGAACTCTTCTTTAGAACTAAGATTTTCATTTTCATGTGATATTACAAGAAATGTACTATGTGTATTTTCACTCTTATGTTTACGGTAAATACTTTCGCTTGCTTTTTCTGAGCCTTTGGTATGAGAGCATCTTTTCGGTGCTTTAGACGACTAGTTATTTTATCCTGTTACAAAGTTGCCATTGGCGTGAATGAAAGGCGTATATGCGTCCATTTTTGCTGGTGAAATGAGGACTCTTGAGATTCATCTTTCCATGGATTATATAACCTTTTCGTTTCTTTTCATTTTTATGTCGAAAGTGTGAATGCAAGTCAACTGTAGTCGTAGGTTGGGAACATACATAGAATATTCTTTGAACTGAATATTTACTTGAGCATATTATGTTTAAAATTACTGTGAGTAGAGAAGGGAAAATCCTACGTGAAATATACATAAGGAAATGACAATGGCACTGTTAAGAGATATGAAAAATTTGACTCCCATTTTCTCCATCATCATCACACAACCAACTCTGTTATTATTGCTATTTTTCTAAGGGAAAGAAACTTATCTCTCAGCAAAGTACATAAGAAAAGGGCATCAAGCGTGAACTATTCTATTAAATATATTATTATGAATATAACGAATCATGCATGTTGAATATATATGTCTAATGTAATATATGAATTTGTTGAGTAAGAAACCATTTTTGGACGTGTACATAGAAGTAACTTTTGCTCTCTTTTGTGAGCAGTGACAACGCATTTTTGCTTAGGAGATTTGGGTGAGTAGGAAAGAACTCTACATCTTTTTGCTTTATACATGACACGAGACGAATTTTGCGTTTTATGGGACTCTTCATATTATCCTTTTGAAATGCAGTGAGATTAGGTTGCAGAGAGAGGGTGTGGGATGTTAAAAACATGACGTATTTTTATTAGATAAAAAAGGGGAATGATGTGTTTTTCTTAATGCATAATGAGACATATATATCTACGTGATAAAAAAAGTATCTTGGCTTAGAAAATAAATACAACACAAATCTGTTTGCACACGCACGCACACAAAAGTATAGATTGCAAAACATTAGGTTTATCCAGAAAAGATTTACGAAAAGTGTTTTTCAAATTATACTGCATCAAATTCACAAACTCTGTTAAATCTGACCCATTTAAAAACTTTTTTTCGCAGACGCAAGAACTCAAATTAACCGTATTATGTTGAACAACTAAGAGTCAAACTTGTGAACTTCAATTTGCAGTTTACAACAGTAAGGAAAGCCCTTTTTATCCCGGAAATCTACTACGACGAAATATTATGCCTTTCTCTCTCCTTCTAAACACTTGTCTGGTTTCGTTAAAAAAAGGGAACATAGTTTTCTTTCATTTCTTATAAAAACATGTGTAAAAAGTGAAGAGAGAATTGAAAAAGGAAATATCAATACGGGTTTTTGTGTGTGAAAGTGAGTTGAAGAAATAACAATCAACTTGTTTTTTTGTTGAGTAACAAAAAGGCAATGTACTTGTTGTAAAAGGTTAGAAAGCAGTAAATTGAAAGAGGTAATTCCGACGAATGTAATGTTCCATAGAGTTAAATATGGTAGCAGACAGAGTCAATGTAGATTGCATGTATGTATCTATGCTTTGTTCATTGCAGTTTTCAGAACAAACTGTTGAAGATCTAGCTATATTTTGAAATCTATGAAAACATGGAACAAGACAAAGTATCGCGAGATTTCTGATAGGAAATTGTACCGGAAATGCTACACAATGCAATCAATTCACACACAACAAAAGTCTATTCGTATCACATTGCAAATCGCAATGCACGTTTCACATAGAAGACAAAGTGCCAAAATACAAATGAAACGCACTCTCATCTTACAATTGTATTCACTCTTCTTAAGAACTGCATACATACAAAAAACTCGAAAATGTGTCGATACTTTTCCTAACAGATGGATGCGATTGTAATATCATTGTAATAAAATGAGTATTGAATTATAATAAATTCAAGTAAAATGTAAGAACGCTTACGTTTGTGAATTGTGATACTTTTTGTTATACTCTCTTTGCCGGGAGCAATATGTAAACTTTTTTCGTATTATTGTTATCATTACCGTCAGAATGTATGGATGTGCATGCATATTGAGATTCGCCGGGTACTAGTGTAAAAAGAAGTAAAGAACTGACATAACTTTGTTGAAGACTTTACGTCGTACTGGTGTGATGCGTTTCCATCTTTTTCTTTTGGACAGAGTAGGGTAATACACCTTCAAGAAGTGTATTACATCAAGTACAGCAAGACAGAAAATGTACTGGAAGAAGTTGTGATCGTAAAATGGCGAAATTTGTATTCAGTAGTGGAATTTATCCACCAAATAGAGAAGAATAAAAGTAAAATAAGATAGAGATAGTGAAGCTGCATATGACATTGTATTTGAGGAAATAGCATAGTTTAGTGGAGAAAATTGAGTTTTTCAATCTGCAATAAACCTTAAAAACATGGTCTCTTTCTCTTACGGTCTTCTTCTTTCCTCACACACGTAATATGCATCTTCACGACGACACCTTTCTCCTTGGAAGGTATTTTTCTTTTCCCCCAAAATTCCACTACGTCTACTAACGTATCATCATCATAGAGCTACTCTAAACCTAGTTTATAGGTTTTCTCTTCCCAGTCTTTTGCTTGAACTGACTTCTTCTCTCAATACAAAAACCAACATTTCATCCTCTCGCTTTTTCCTTTCGCTCAAACGTAACTTCTTTAGAGAAACGCACACGACACGCACGCACACCACATCAAAACGAAAGAGAAAATACTCGTATTTAAGCACGTTTACATGTTCGTCTTTTTCTGTGAAGAAAAGCGGTGGTATCTGGTTACTACAGGTGTTATATACACTTTAGAACATGTACTTACGATAGTTATCCATAAATATGATATATAATTTTGTATGATTTTTGAAAGGGTCTATAAAACTTTAAACTAAAGAGTGTCCATGTTGAAGGGAAGTAAGTTACTCAATTTCTACCAAAACAAGCCAAACTTTCACCGTACATTTTTTTTCTCAATTTTGGAGAGTATAACGAAAAAAACGTGGCAGTTGCTGGTGTCATGGTGGTGAGTGTTCACTGGTGTTGGTATGAACCAAGTTAAGGTCGTTTCTTTCCCTCACTGCTTTCCGGCGTTATGTACTTTTGGTGTTTAGTAGCTTTCCCTTGACACTTGGCACGAAACGTGTGTTTCTTCATGTTATTTTCTTGGCCCGTGTTCCTTTATCGGTCCCACTCTTTCCAAAAACCATGCAATGATATGTCGTTTGCTGATGTTGACGACGGCTACGATGCCTGTTGGACTGAAAAAAAATGCGAGTACACACAGATCTCGTGAAACACATATTTTTTCTGCCTGCAACAACTGCATTTTTGGTGAGATACTTTCCTCAGTTCTTAAAAATAATGCTGATGATGCTTTTGTGTTCCCTTCAATAAGCTTTGGGGTTGGTTGTGGTAACTGGCTTCAAAAGGTTTATGCTCACAGAACAGGGAATCACATGATTCTCACATGTGAAGTCCGCTTATTCCCACCACGACTTCTATTTCTGCCATCTACACATCACAACACTGGTTCTAGTTTAGAGGTGAGTTAGAAGTAGTAAGTTTGAAGCTAACAAGCACACACCCTTCTTGCCGTCAAAGTGAGAGAGATAAAGATGTAAAAACGTACACGTATATACATGCATTATTATAACGGCAGTTTTAGTTTGTCTTCATGACACTTCGTGTCTTTTTTATTTCCTTGTCGAACGAACATTTTTCGCTTTCGTCTCACAAAAAAAACGAGTTTAAAGAAGACATTGACTTAGTTTGACTGTTTCCCCAAAAAAGGTATGTTTCCCTTGTTGCCAACTTCTACATTTTCCTGGGAAATGCACAAGCACTAGTGCGTACTCTGAATATTCTGGTGTACTGCTGCAATAGCAATGATGGTAGTTAATACTAATAATAATACTTCACTGCTGTTTCACTGTAAAAAAATACTGTAGTAGAGTTTTTAAGACTGGGAAAGAAATTATAGACAGACAGCCTCAGAGAAAGTTGGTTTGGATGAAGTTAAGAGTAAAAAAGTGCATTTTTCTTTTCAAGAAGATTTTTATCTACCCTTCAAACACCACTTTATGTTATGATGATGATCCCATGTACTTTCATATTGCTATCTATATTACTAGTTCCTACACACGCACACATTTTGGACTGACTCGAAGAAAACATGTACTTCAGCAACCTAACTAAAACCATTGCTCCCTTTTCTACCCTTTTTCTAAACGCGTGCTTTATTCAAGGTTGAAGTTTTAAAGTAAAATATTACATGTGTTTTTATAATGTACATTTACACTGTAAAGTGGTGAACATATTTATAAAGTAGATTTGTATCGACGAAATATGCTTTGAAAACGCTGTAATGTAAGTTAGGATACATATATCTTCTTTGAAAATGTTGTATTTCCACCATAAAGACTCATGCTTTTTAGGACTGTGGTTATACAAGACTTCTATATTATCATCATCATGATCACATGATGATAATCATAAAGTATTGCTGACGCTTCCATGTTTCTTACATATAAGACAGGTAACCTTTCCTTACATCAGCAATTCTACACCAGAAGCGAAAGGAAATTCTCATGTTTTCTAGACTTCCTACTCAACATCAACATAAAAATTATGTAATTTCCCATCTATAAAAGCCATTTCCTCATCCTTCTTACTACTGCTGTATCTGACTTGACTGATGTAGTGTGAGCTAAAGATGTAATGTACACTTAGAAATGACGTTTCCAATATGAAAGAAAAAAAATCATAAAAAAGTGCGGTGTAAGTTTAGTTTAAATACAAATTCTTAAAACGTGCACTCCCTTTTTACATTGAAACTTGTCTAACTTTTCAAGAAAGTTTTATAAAATCGAAAGTGGAATGGATGAAAATTCTACCTACATCTTTTCCTCAACTTGTTTTAGTTAAATAGGTTATAAAAGTTTTTTTTTTAAAGTTGTATAGATCAATGAGTGAAGGGTTGAATTTAGGAATATTTCCTGTTTACATTTTTTTTTTAAATAAAGTCAGTCAAGGATTATTTGAAAATCTAGCACGATTATTTTTTACTTAATACATGAGAACAGTACATCCTGAATTGACAGGCATTATGAATATACAGCTGCTCTGAAATACACACATAAAGCATCACACGAAGTTGAAGTCAATAAAGAAAGAAATATCTTACCAGATGGATGAATGCTCTAATTACACAATTTTGCTCGTAGTGAAATAAAATTGACTGTCACCGCCACCACCAGCAGTTCGTTTTTAGAAACTTTTCCTTCTCAGCATGAATTTTTCTAGGGCAATATTTTCTTTTATGATGGATTTATAAAAAGCCTGTGGAACGATTCTCCTCAAAGTATTCCAATCATCCTCATTTGACTCCTCATGCAAAAATATAAATGAAAATGTAGAGAAAATGAGACAGACATTTTCATCTAGATTTTCTTACAGCTTTGTCGTTGTCCTCGTCAATATCTGTCATCATGAGTAATAAATCGATATGATACGCAACGCATATAGTTTTTCTTCTTTTATCTAAATCTTTTCCCAAAGGAGTACAAAAAAGGGCAAATAAGGAAAACGAAAAAGTAGGTTTCTTATTTTTCTGCTCATTTTTCTCAATCTTTCTTGTTTTCTTTTTTCCCTGCTTATAATAAAAGAAGAGTCAGTCAAGCCTATTGTGATCTTAAGACGAAATAAGAAGCTCTATATACACATTTATGTAGACGAGTCTATGTATGTTGTTGTACATACATTCTAAAATGATAGCAGAGATACGAGTGCGATCCTTAAGAATTTTTTAAGTAGAGACGTATGACTCAAAAAAAGAGATTCTCTGATAAAACGTCTTTGTTAAAGTGCATTCCCTTTATATACACTCTGCACGCACAAGTCAAAGAAAGGCCATTGTCATTCATTCAGTTGTTCAACTAAAGAAAAAAGGTGAAAAAGAGAAAAAAAAGAACAGAGGAGTGTCAGACAGCAAAAGAGAATAAAAGAAATAAGCAGGTATCAAAGTATCAAACGCAATGCATGCATGCATTCATCGTCCTTTCATTCTTTTATATTGAGTTGAGCAGGAGGATGGATGTCGCGTGAGTGAAAAAAGAAAAATAGGGAAGCTTTTGATTTGCGAACTACAAAGGAATCCTTCAATATTATCTCGTCAGAGTGTGTTTCAAGGAGAAAAGCGATACAATCCGTCATACTCATACATCATGTTAGTATACACACCAGAGAAAGTTATAGTACAAAATGCATGCATTACTCTTTGACCTGTTCTAGTTTCCACATCGTCGAATGAAGTGATACATAATATTCTGAGATTCAAGTAAGGCGAATGAATATGTACATATTATGTATAATGTATCTCACAGTAATACGACAATTTCAAGTCAGGCGAAAGATGATACTAGAATAGCAACCGTTAGCAGTCGTCGCATGTACAATAACAAATTTCTTAGAAACTTGTCACTGTCAAACTCTCAAATAACGATGTCGGCAGGGATATATTGGTGAATATGCCTACATAACATGATCAATTTCCCAGAACAAAATTTGCAATCAAAATAATAACGAATTTAATACCCGGGTATAATACATAATCCAGATTCTAATAATCAAAATATAAACTGCAAAAAGGTAGTCCTACGATATATGCTTTTTTGATAATACAAAAAAGGAAGGTAGTTAATGTGAGTAAGCAAAGCACCCGCAGTCAACCCGAAATAATGAAGTATGATGGTAATATTAAATAATTTTGCAAGGTGAACACAGCTGTTTATCGCAAAGAAAATGAAGGTAATAGGTACTGACTGGTGGCATGGCTTACATGGGGCGGCATTTTTTTATTCGCTTTTGCAAAAAAAATTGACTATAAGTCTGTGTTTACCAGGTATACACTTTAGTTTTCATTGGATTTTCATGTTTCACTTTCTAATGAAAAGTGTACCAAAGGCGACGCGTCGCCATAAGTGCTGAAAAAGTTATGAATGACGTGTCTGGGAAAGTTGTTTGGGAAAACAGGTAATAATAATATCGTGTAGTTATAACACAGTTTACTAGCATGCACACACGTGTATCTTGGTTTTTCTTTTAATAGACGTATTTCTCTCTGCTTGTGGTTCTCAGTATTAATGGAAACATTCATTTTTCCTGGAAAATGTGAGGGGTTAAAACGTGTTTGTGTATTTTATTTGCTTTTTTCTCAACAAACTTATGTCTATCCGTGCTCATCGTCATAAATAAGGGTATTAGTAAAAAAAGCCACACACATACATTTACCTATGAAAACTCACAAATGTCATAAAAAGATGCACTTTCTTTTCACTATAAAACTCCAAAGAGTTCAAATCCCCAAAATAATAAATATTGACTGGTGAAGCGATCAAAACAGGAAAAACTTTTCATGCCGACGATCGAGCTCTACACTGCTAGTTCTGTTGAACTGCTGAAAAACACACAAATAAGAAACATAATATTGCACTAAAAGAAATCTCCCACCATCAGTTAGAAAACAACCGCCTCGTTGTATTAATGTATATAACCTCCTACTGCAATTCTTTTAAGCTTAACTTCAAAACCAACGCATTTTCAACTTTATTTTCTCTTAAAGATGTAGAAAGTAAAGTCAGTCTATCTTAGCAATTTAAGTTATTTATTTACCTTGCTGAATTTTTCCTTTTCAACCTTTTACCCCGGACTGTTTATTCATCTTCAACTAAAAAAAAACTTTCCTTTTTGCCGGTGATTTCGCATAGCGGTGGTTTGGTTAAAAAAATATATACACGCATATAGAGTTACAAAATCAAACCGTAAAGTTCAAAAAGTAAGGAGGTACGCCTACACACTTATTTTACGAAACGTATTCATTTCACCTTCACCCTTCAATTTTGCCACCTCAAACCACGCAACATCATCATAAAACGTTTCGTGGTATATTTCACATTCTGTTAAACCATCTTTTGACGTGCAACCAGGTTTTGGAATAGAGATGTTTGAAATTTCTTCAGAATTTTGGTTTGTAGAACTTTGGAGTTTGGTGAAAGTCCGTAAAGTATATATTCCAAGTACATATGTTTGATATCTATAAAAAAGAATAATATGATGACCAAGGGCAGTCATGTGAAATAGTAAGATCACCTAAGATCAATAGTACACCTCTTCAAAAAGCGGATTTCTTTTCGATGTCCCCGTCATCATTATAAAGTCATCAAGGATAACATATTATTTTGCACGCGCAGAAAGAGAAAGTGGTGAAAAGGTTAAGAAGGAGGATAAAGGAGTCGAAATGTAAAATGGGCAAAGTACTTGAGATGGATAGTTAGACTGACACTCAACAAACGATCATTATGTCACTACAGCTGCCCTAAAGAATCCAAACTCTTGGCCAACATTTAGACTTCACGCCTCACCATCAACACGCTTCTCATTCAAAACCACCGTATACATAATCATCAAAGGGCTGGATTATCTTGTACATCTATGCGTGTGTTGAAGGTCTTCTCAAAGGTTATAACATGGTGTAAATTCCAGATATATAGGTGGTGTGTGGTTTACCACTTCCTTCCTGTGTGCATGGAAAAGAAAAAAGCACGAAAAACACATTTATTTTTTTCCTCCCCAAGACTAAGACTACAACCTCCAACCAACATCATCAGTTTAGTTCATAATCACAAGATAGGTACTTCACTACCACTAACATTCCCATGTTTTTTCTTCTCTTTTTACCTTTTCTCTCTTCCTTTTTTGTTAAACCCCCCGAAAGGTTATATACCTATATTTATGTATAGGTATTAAGTTGAAAGTTTGTGCCACCAGCATCAACAGTAAACTTTGTGTTGAATTGTGTTACTTCGCTTGTGTGTATGTATCTTAAAGCATCACCTTAATAAGAACACACTTTAGAACTCTGATGCTCTTGTAGTAAAAAAAGTAAGCTATGAAAACAGATCTCCTGATGAAAACTGCTGCTTATTTGCTAAAGAGAGAAATGTGCGTTTTTCTTTTCGCTTTTTTATGTTTGTAGGGTTTCTTCAGAAAAAAGGATGAAATAAGACGTTATATTACACCATTAGTCGAGCAAAAGATATTATATACCGGTGTGCAATGTGTTGTTGTATGTATACCACCTTAATAATAACGATGAAAGGAAAGAACGCGCGTTGTACACAAGGCGGAAGAAGAAGAACTCTCCTCTCATCCTTCTTTTTCTCTCTTTCTCTTCTGCTTTTTTTACCAACCATTTTTACTTTAGACCTATATTACATTTACTTACTCTTGAAACTAGTTCTCTTTTTGCCCATGTTATAAGTACACAAGTAAATCCCACACGAGTCGTTCCATCTTTATTCCCAAACGTACTTTCAACTTTTCACCATTTTCCTTATTCTTTTTATTCTCTCTCTGTGTCTCTCTCTTCATCTCTATTCCATGCTTACTTATTTCTTTCCTCTTTTTTACGTATTCCTTTAGCTGCTTCTCTTCATTTCAATGTACATGAAAAAGAAGAATAAAAGGTTTTTCGCCTTGCTTTTCTCTCTTTTTGTCTAACCAAAGCATGGGCACATCTAGCACGTATATAACTACAGACATCATGAATGCATTTTAACAAGCAACAAAACCAACTGTTCTAATAGCACATCAAGCCACTGTAAAAACCAAGTTTTAAAATAATACTACCGTCGACAGCCCTACTGCATAAATGCCCATCTAAAAAAGGATCTATATACTATGTTTTACTGAAAACTAAGCAAAAATGTACACGGTTAGTTATTAGAAGACGCTAAAGAGTTTGCCGTTATCTGTGGTCTTCTTGAAAGGAAAGAAAATGAAAGGCAGCAATTGAAGAGGAAAGAAGGTGTACGCTGCTCACTGTACTTTCACCGAACATATCTGTTCTTTTGTGTGAATGCGACCTTTCGCACATAGAAATAACACTTCTCACATTGTATTTCCTTTTTATATTTTGCTTTCTCCCAAAGACAACTTGAAACTACTACCACACGAAACACGAAACGACCATGTGTTTGTATGTGTGAAAAAAGAAAGCAAACCAAAAAAACGAATTGTAGCAAATATACACAGACATTGTTTTGGGCTCGTTTTGAATGCGAATGAGGTTTTTTTCTTTCTGTGGGAAAAAAATAGAGTGGAGGTCGAAGTGCATCCATACAAATGACACAAAAATAAGTATACACTTTCTTATATTTCTATATATATTTTTTTCATCGTGAATTTGTAGCACGTACTGCTTGTAGAAAAAAAGATGTTGTATAACCCAAATCGAAGGTTACAAATGTGTTTTATGCCAGTTTCACTGTTGATGTTCATTTTAAATGAACGAATAAAAATGAAACGTAGCATATAGTATGGTAGCATAACATTTTTTTCTATATGAAATTTGTTCTCCTTTTGATACAAAAACAAGTGCAATAATATTGTAGTGTGTGAGTGAGCGCAAGTGTGAATGAATTCTGGCACAGAAGATGAGAAAGAAAAAAAAAACAAAAGGATTTTGGCATTTATGAAGATATACATATCAAGTGCATGACTTTTTATGCCTTTTACTTTTTCATCGGATTCTTTTTTCTCTGTTGCGCTTCCTTTTCTCTCTTCACTGTCGTTTTTTGTTCCCTCAGCTCAACTTGTAGGAGAGAAGTAGTTTTTTGTGATGATGATGGTTTCTCTTGACGTGTACCTTCTTTCATGCGTACTTGTGTGAATAAGCATCTAAAAAGTCTCAAGTATGAATTGTAAAGTAAAGAATGGTAAAAATGCATAATATCAAAAAGCTCTATGCTATCATATACTAAAGGTGAACAAAAAAACCTTTGCACTTTTGTACTCACTTTTAGTATGTTCTTTCATAACTGCTTTAAATGTGTTTGTGTGTATTCATTTGTTTGCTTTCCTGACACAAAATTTCTCCCTTGCCACCTATTGCCATTTGCCAATTGTGAAATGGGAAAGACGATAAAAATAGTTTTTTTTCTTTTGCTTTATACTGTCACTTTATTTTTCTCAAGTTTTCTACTATATCTATTTGTTTTCTTTGATATAACTAGGGAAAATAGTAAGCTGAAAGAGTAAGAAAATTCCTGGATATTTGGTACACGTGCAAAAGAACTAAATCTTTCTTCTCATGACTATACGATCTCGATACGTCTGTGATTGAATGAATTGTTTCTAAATGATCATTTTCAAACCAAACTGCAAAAATACATCAAAATTAAGTCACATTTCAGATTTGTGAGTTGATTCCCTTTTGTGATTACCCTTTTGTTTATCCAACGTGAAATTATGAGGTTCAGTAGAAGAATAATGATGATGATTGCCTTCACCCTGATTACTCAAGCGGCTATAAAAATAATATGCTATATACGAGAATGCTGTATGAGTAGCTATATTATTATGACAAGCTTACATTCTAGATTGGACTCGTTCCTGAAGAATATGCCCAGTAATACAAACATCACAAACCAAAATCAAGGAAGAATTTTCTATAAAAATCTATCATTTTTATTTGATACTACCGATGAAGTTTTTGGCTTAAGCTTTTGTGGTAAAAGTGGCAGTAGTGGTGCCATAAAAACCATACACATGCATTATGAAACACTGTCTAGTAGACAAGAAGAGTAAAAGATGTCTGTGAATGTGAATTTCTTCTGATGGAAAGCCGTAAACAGGACCCACAAAGTATGTTCTGCAATCTGATAATATAGATTCATTCTTATTGGCTATATAAAAAACAACAAGCCAAACTATACTTCTACTTCTTTGGCAGTATTTGGTAAATGGACAATAAAAAGGATCAAAAGGATAAGGAGTGATAGCCTTTTTGGTTTTAAGCAATAATCTTGACCACTCAATGTTTTATGAGCTGAGAGAGAATAGACTAGAGTCTCTGCTTCTATCTTCTTTGACGCTCTTTTTGTTTCTTTTTAAGCTTCTTTCACTACTACTACTACTCTACCACTGGACACAAGTCTTGTATAATATATGGGTTGTGTTCTCTGTACTACTATTTCGGGGTGGTCAGTGAAATGTGATTTCTCTCTTTCATGAAGAAGACTCTTATGTGGGTACTTGTAGTACAGTCCAATAAATAGTGTACTTGTTGTTATGCTTGAAGACAGGAAAAGTGAAGCGTTTCCTTCCGTTTTTTTCTCTCCAATTCTGGTTGTTGGCTTCTGGCACGATGTGAGGTTCAGTGGTTGAGTGTCTCCCTAAGCATGTATGCACTCCAATTTTATTTCCATCACATTTATACCACCGTATACATGTCTTGAAGCTTTTTTTGCCATGTTGAATGCAATGTAATGTAATGCTACTTGTTTATTATATATGATCTGCTGCGGAAGATAAGGAAATGATATGAAGCGTGTAGTATGTGTACAATAAAGAAAAAGATTGAATCTGGGAATTTGTTTTATCTTGAGAAGATCAATCTCAAGAAATGATGTAGTAGTTGGGTTAAGAATAATGGCGTGGTGACGAATACCGGCGGTTGGCTGGTTGTGTTCTGTGTATGAGCTTGCAGAGTGCAAGCAAAGAGGCATGAAATATATATAAGATTGTTTGTGTAGAGAAAAGCGCATCCAAGAAAAAACGTGAAGAAATTTATGAAAAGGATAGTTACAAGATAAGTCGAGTGATTGAACTTTAATGCGGTTGCGGCACTTTTGAAATCAGAAATAGGCACGTGGAATGAACAAAATGATATGACATGGTATTATTATTATGTCGTGGAGAGTAAATTACTATTTATAAAGTTAACATTCTGTGTACACATGCAATTTTGCAGGATGCTTAATGTAGAATAAGAAAAAAGCTTGCACGTATTATTCATTATCAGTTTCAATAGCTTGTCAGCGCTAGTGAGTTAAAGAGGCTTATGAATGAAGAATGTTAATCCGATTAAGCCATTGCAATGCAACCAAATGAAAGTAATGACATTAATGAATATATGATTTTCTTTTTGTGTGCAGTTCCAATCGTGCATATCGAAGGAGTCCTTGGGCATAGGGTTGAAATGCCTTGTGACATCGTTCCAAAGCGACGAGATGATTCCGTGTACATGGTGCTTTGGTTTAGAGAGTCGGCTGGAAAACCATTGTACAGGTATGTCAGTTATTCTTCTTTGATATGTAATCTGAAAATGGTGTGAAAGTTCCAACGTATTTTTTTGTAATAATTAATTGTAGTAAATTAACATTTCCGAGCTAAACCTTAATAGAAAGAAGCCTTGCCCTCATTGCATCTACAATGCTTCTACTTTTAGTGACTTTTTAGTTCGATATATTATTCTAACAGCTTATATAATGCCTATCTTATTTAACTCAAACACGGAAACAACAACTTTCTCTTTGTGACAGTATGTAATGGACATAGTGTACACAATCTAACGTACAAAGTACTCTAGAAAATAAACTACATGGCATTTCTTTAAATTCTGGTCGTTATTATATCATCGTCAAACTCATAAATATGCATCATACCAAACATTACCAAATGCACATAAA
>JAQIWN010001181.1:0-22560 GCA_034699025.1 Entomobrya cf. arborea Gr-Col-00668
TATATCCACCTCACCAGCCACCACGTCAAAACTAAAATACTTTGTTTCATTTTCACTCGTGGAATAAAAACTATTCCTTTTGAAAATTTCTTGTTTGATGAAAATGAGAAGAATATAATTACTTTCTAAGCTGTAATTCAAATGACGTATAAGCCACTGTATAAAATGTTTAATATTTTAAAAGTCTAAGTAAAGCATATATTATCATCTATGCCTCTATCTATATATGTATCAGGAAAATGTGAAAGCCTAAAAGAAACCACTTTCCCACATTTTCCCATCATGAGATTCATTCAATAGTGATATGCTGGTTTTGCAACACGGCTTCTATCCAAAAAGTAATATTTTTGTAGAGATGATACATAGTTCTCCTGTTCCAATTTTCTTACCTTCTCTCTTTTCTCTGCCATGTTTTAGCAAGTTGTCTCTGATTTCATTCATAGCCCACCGCTTTTATTATCGTCATCAGGCTCGAGTGAACCACTTCACATGAAATTTGAGCTTTACTACATGCTACTATCATTTTCAAAATAAAACCTTCTTCTTCCATCACGTATTTCTTCAAAGAGAAAAAACAAATTTACAAAATATCCTAAATTTAGTAAACCACGTGTTTGTAGTAATATGTCTATATTTTTTTAAAAATTTGACTATACTATAATATGTATTTTGTCTTTAATCCTTTTCTAGGTTGGAGCCGAAAACGCAGAGCTGGGAAAACTTGTGGAACTCCTCCCACAAATTCCTTACAAGGGGGATTCGACAGCTATTGACCAAGATGTTGATCCTGCTGCTTTTATTCCTTGTAAGCTTTTTTTTAAATTATTTTGCATAAGTATAATGATGTGCTACATTACTACGTGCTACATAACATAATATACATACATAAAATACTTGCGTGCACACATTTTTCGTCTTACGCCAACGATTTCTTCTTCTGCTTCCCTTGTATATATTGTAATCATGGTCATGATTCGTGAGAAACAAAATGTGAATAGACGATGATACCAGACCACCACCATTACATTCACCATACCAAAAGAGACCACACCGCAGATCACCTTTCTTTTCGAGCCTTTAGTTTTTACCTTTTTATCCCTTTTAAAGAAAAAACGTAAAGAGCTATTTTCGCTTGAAAGAATGTTGTTAGGAGGATTTAGTTAGATTGAACTAAATAGATACATAGTATACATACATGCATATATACCTATAATG
This sequence comes from Entomobrya cf. arborea Gr-Col-00668, assembly GCA_034699025.1. NCBI lineage: Eukaryota > Metazoa > Arthropoda > Collembola > Entomobryomorpha > Entomobryidae > Entomobrya > Entomobrya cf. arborea Gr-Col-00668. The sequence continues at coordinate 1,216 of JAQIWN010001181.1, forward strand.
ACTTTACGTACCAGAATAGGACTCTCCTCTCCGACTTTTTAGATCACGTTTCCAAAGAAAGAACCTTAGAATCGGATGGAAATAGGAGGAAAATGAAGTAGAGATGAAAACAATCCATTGTTCTTGAGTAGTTTTAGGCTTGTCCCTGAAATATAATGCGAAGTTTGGTAAAAGCTTGTTCTCTACTAAGAAAAGATAATAAAAATGTTACTTGTTCTCTCTCTCTCTCTCAAAAAACTTTCATATAAATATACAGGATTATGTCAAGGAAATATGATCCACCTCCCCAACACTACTACCACACCACAATCCATTCTAGTCGCTATCCTTTGTTTTTCTTCTTTCATGTGTGTAGATTGTGGATTGGATGGCATCGTTTTTTCATAACAAGAATACTTTTGTGTACGACATGGCCATCCTCACTACTTTTTCCCACCTAGCTACCTTTTTATCCTCTTCATTTCCTTTCCTCCTTTCAAATCTGCCTGTTTACCCACTTTGGTTTGTTCCTTTTTTCCAGAGAAGGACAAAAAGAGAAAGCTATATTATTATACGAAGGTTTTTTACTTTTATTTCTGGATGACGATCTGATTCGGTCATTTTTTCTTATTAGAATGTCAAGGGAGAGGTGCCTGTTTCATGTGGGTGGGAACTGCTTGTTATTTCCAGACCATTTTCTAAATTTGCCTGAATGAGACTTTTCCCTTTTGGTCTTGGAAAGTTGCCAAATCTTCTATAACCAAGTCGATAACCTATAAAGCATAAATATATCATACACATATAACAATACTGCTCTTCTCCTTAGTATTACAAAAAGGGGCGGAAAATAAATAGCCAGACCCTCACACTTCGCCAGCATCAAACAACGGGACACATAACACTTTACTTTCCCACTAGCCAAAGGAGAAAAAAAGATTACTTTCTCTTTTCCCACTAAACTTATATTTCTATGTTTAAAAGGCGCAAGCACGATAGTAATTCATTCATTGCTACCAGTATTGAAAGTGTAGATGAGCCGAATTTTCCATGAAAATGGATAAAAGCTGATGAAAGATGGTTCTGTGACCTTGATCTTTTTTTTCACAGCTTGCCGAGCCTATTGGACTTATCCTGGAAGCTTAACAACACCGCCTTGCTTGGAGAGCGTTACATGGATTGTTTTTAAAGAAGCCGTGGAAGTTTCTGAGGAACAGGTTAGTGTGAAAAACCGTTGAAATCGGATTTTTTCTTGTAGTACTCAAGAATGAAAGCAAAAAGTAGTTTTGCCTAATTATGTGAAAGTTTCGCACTTTTTCTAAGAAATGTTTTTTTTCTTTACAGCTTGATGCTTTCCGTAAGCTATTTAGCTACGGACGAGGTGATCCACAACCTGAGAATGAGTTCCAAGGAAGGATACTTGCCAACTATAGGCCACCTTTGAAACAGGGAGAACGTACAGTTCGCTCTTGCGAGGCATAAATATCCCCATTCATACCAAGCATACTTTCCATTCATGAACGACTTTACTTTATTTTTATGCTATTTTGATTAGGCTACATAATTGGACTGTTTTTATTGAATTACTTTCACTTTCTACTGCATTTATTTTACAGGAAATCACAAGCATTTATTATTTAATCAAGAGCGCGCGTTTGGGTAGAAGAGAACTATCCAATAAGTGATGGTTGGTAATCAAGCACGTGAATGATCATTAATTCCAGGCTATTTACTTCGTTTTGAAAATTGAAAGATTTTCAAGATGCTAAAATGCGAAAAAGTATTCATATTGTGATTTCAACGTCTCAAACATGACGATGCTTTTTATTTTTCCCCGATGCCAAAAGATACAAAGAAAAACTATTACACTTTTAGAAATTTTAAAGTTTTATGAATGAATTCAAACACTTCGACGTTAGCCATGTCCGTCTCTATAAAAATTTGAAAAGAGAATGTTGTGTTGATTGTTTAACAAAGCTAAACTACAATTAATGTTATCAGCTAAACTGTCGACCTTGTAATAAAAAAATCATGAATCAAGGTAGAAAGAAACTAGCAATAATAATATCAAGTTAAAAAACAGAGAAAGTAGTTGGATCTTAGACAATCAAGAAAGAAATATATATATCCTGCAAAATATATGTAGTCATAAGAGAGAAAAATATTTATTTGCAAAAATGAAATTTTAACTATGCATCTAAAACACTGTACAATACAATAAAATACATCTATACATTTTCGCGTGAAAAGATTTAAAACGAAGTTAGCAGAAAATTAGAAATTTAACAAAAAAGAATAGATCGTAGACAATCAGAGCTGATTTTATCACAATTACATACATATATCAAAAACGAAATATGCATAATTACTAAATAAATACTTCGAATCATAAAAAATTACCAAATATCGTGTATACCAAAGTAACTGAAAAACTTAGTGATATATTAGTAGATACAATGTACATAGACTACGAAGAGACCTCCCTAGTTACGGCCATATGAACGTAACTAGGGAGGTCTCTTCGTAGTCTATGTACATTGAGTAGATACAGCAGTAGTTTATTCACGAAAAAATAAATATTTTATGATGCTATGATTGGATAAATGTGAAAAAATGTGAATGGAATATTTTTTAGATATGTATATTCACTGGAATATGTGATGTGATGATGATGTGATGTCAAATCAATCGACTATAACGAGAATATAATATCATGTTATATACCTGTCACTTGTTTGGTGTTTAAAATTGAAAAGTTTAAAATATTATGACTTTATATTAACTGATAATATAAATCATTTTTAAAAATTGACACTTGACAATATCTAAAGATATATATTTTTAGAGTAACGAAAAACGTATTGAGTCCAGACTAGACAGATCGACAGACGATCACGTTCAGCATGTCTTGTTGTGTAAAATGGTATTGATGTCGGTCGATATCGAAGTTTGTATTTTTTGTTTTTCTCTGCAAAACGTTGCTTGAAAGTGTATGAAGTGAACTTGCTAATTTGTTCTAATAAACTATAGGATAGAAAAATATATTTCCATTTGAAGATTGAAAAAAGCCTTAAAACAAAATGGCAAATAAGATGTTTCCTAGATTGTAGATAACCTTCGCTTAAAAAATCAAGATATCTATTTGATAACATTCGGTGACAAAAAGGGCTTCCATATTTTTCCAAACTGTCACGAACGTAAAAAAAACATCAAATCACGATGTAATATTTTTCGCAATGATCGTACTACAAAATATGATGATGATTATGCGCGATAATGAGAATTTAAAGAAAGCTCAATGTACAACAACTATAGTATTTATGAATATATGCCAACAAAATGTAGACATGATATCATGTAGTTCATTCAAAAGAGAGAGTTCATCATCGCAGTATTCAATATAAAATAAATATTTTTGCAATTGAGCTCGATTTCACTTCATTAAATCTTCGTGTACGATTTTTGCCAGTTTTCAGAGTTTAATCACTGTTTGGAAAACTGATGAAAAACATGGATGAGACACATAGAGAAAGTGTTCATTCATTTACCTGAAGTTAGCGAGCTACTAAATAATTTTGGTAATTATAATGTTTGTTGTATGTAGTAAACGTACAGGAAAAACCCGTCCTCGGCTTGCGATTTTTGTAGAGCAAACAGAGAAAATATTTTAAACGTAACATGTTATAAAATAGATTGAGAAAGAGTACATGATGTGATGAAAGTGTAAATTGTACTTGAACGTTGCTCTACGGAGCTCTAAACAATAGACTACCGACTACCTTAACACATAGCTTTGTATTGTATGTACTTGAGTTGTGGAGCAATTATTGAAGAAGTGTCAAGTGAAAGCAGTTAAAATGTTTTACAAACTTGCCAGAGGGCATTGTCAGAGTGAAAGCTAGTCTTTGAATTAGAATACTAAAAACTTGTGGTAAATAAGACATATAACGCAGGCCGGCGGGAGCGGAATATGTATGCATATTAGACAATTTTAGGTAAAAACCGATATTAGGTTATAAATAGTGAATAATTTTGAGCTTTTCTAGAAATATGTATGAGATAACTGATTGACGATTTCGACTTGTCTAACGAGGGATCGTAGAATATGTAGAAAAAGTTTTAATAGGGCACAAGTTGCAGGATATTTTATTTTTCATCTGTGTTGATCGCAGTAAATGTCTTGAGTTTTAAATCATAAAAATGTTATTTTAAATTTAAATACAGTAAGGTTTTAACGGAAGGGAAAATTCTTTCTTGAATTTTAACCGGAAGGTCTCCGCAATGATTTCAAATGGTGCTGAATAATTTAGTATGTAAACTGTTTATGCAGTTTTACGTTTAACTTTTAATTTTTGCAAAAGGTAAGTAATAAAATGCTAACTATGCAATGAGAGTTTTTAATTTACAATTTTACTGAAATGGATGACAACGAGATATTTAGGAAAAGTGAAAGTTTGAAAAAGTATGAATGACCAAAAATGAAATAAAAAGTGTAGTCAAAAAAGATAATTACAATGAGTAGCCTTTGGTAAAAAGTAAGGATACACATGGTTCTAAAAAGATAAACGAGACTGTGAATACTACTCGTAACAAAAATATCCAGTTTTAGCAAAAGAAAAGAAAAATGCTAAGACGTAGCCTTATTAAAATTAGTGATCTTGTAGAAAATTTAATGTAATCAACACTAGTAAATGTTCAATCAACAAAACCAATAAGCAAATAACTAAATCAAAAATTAAATACATTTGTAGATGTATCAAAAAAAATGTAACTGTAAAAAAAACATTATGCGAATCACATAATAAAAACGGACATGTAATTATCATAAAAAACAATTTCTACACTTTCCTTTGCTTTCTTTTGGAATCAATCCGAGTCATAATTTTACGTTTCAATAGTACAACTAAACGCTCTAGTGTTTGCACCCTTTGTTCAATATCACCCTCAGTAGAAATTACTGGAAAGCTGGAAAATATTGGCCGTTGTTGCTGGAAAACGCTAAGATTTCTTCGTGAAAACTTTTCTTCCAAACCTTCAGATTTATTATTACAGCGCCGGCGACAATGGATTTCACGCATCAAAGAGCTATTAGTCGGTTTGGAATAAAGTGCGGGTGACTTATCCCAAGGCTTGGAGAATATTACACTTTCCCTTTGTCTTTCCTTTCCTTCTTCAATTTCAATGAAAATTTTGGGGAATTTTCTTTGTAGGCAATTTGTTATTGTGTCCAGTCGTTTCTCCACATGCTCTACTTTGATCGCAATCTGTTTTAGCATTGGCATTCCCTCATGCATATCTTCATTTTCCTGATTATACAATTGCAGTCCCTTACTTTCTACAGACAATAGATGGAAGAGAAAAGGACACCATGTGTATTTTGTGGTCGGAAGGAATTATGCCTGAAAAAGTATGCATGTTGCATAACAAATTTACCGTCATCTGTGGAAATCCCTTTGTGTCCTTTATGACTTTTGCTAAAGTCGTTCCCACTCCCTTTTAACCTCCCATTTAGGTCCTGGATTACTTTTTCTTGAACTTTAATTTTTTCAGATTTATCCTTCAAAATTCTATAAAGGTTTTCAATTAGTTTCCCTTGAATGCCATCAGTTTCCTCAAGATCACTGCATAAATTAGTACCCACGAGCAAGTAAGTACACCAAACTATTGTTGAAAATTAGTGGTGACAACTATCAAGACGTTATGCATAAAATATTATGTAATTTGGTACCCATGCTCTTGTATTTCCTCGTCTGGTGTACTTAAATCTTCATTACAACTAAAGTATGCACTACATTCTTTATTGTTCACCGCCACCGATCCTTCACGGTAGTTGGCAGTACTGCTACATTGTATTCTGCTTTTCCCAGAATTTATGGTATTGTCATACTTCCCTCTAGAGGACTTCCTACTTTCTTTCTCAGAATTTACTAAGGAGGACAAGGGCTTTCCATTCAATGCGAATGACGCTGTAATTTCCTCCCAACGCTCAGGATTCATCGTTAATTCCGAATGTATAATGTTAATTTTGTATGCATGCGACACAGAAAACAACTCAAGCAGCGATTCAGGAAACCAGGTACTTCCATCTTTTACATGCAGTTGCATTCTGTATCAAACTGGTTTTAAAATGTTCATGTAATGCAATGTATACAATTAAATTATAAGTAAATGTTTCTATGTGCATTTGAATTAAACATTGAGATTTCGATTCATGAGTTATCAATTTTTACACACCGTTTTTTATTAAGTTCGTACTCTCTTTAAACACAATGCATGAAGATGTTACACAAACTTTTATAAAGCCCTTTTACAAATAGATAAATATTAAATACGGCATGTAGCATGTAGTACAAATATGACACCCATTACTATACACAAAATCATAAATGTAACATCATATCATATCAAAAAAATGTTCATCTGTGAACTCTGTTCAACCCACCAAAATTATTGAATTTTCGATAAATACATACAATTTATTGGTATATATGGTATTAAAAATCATATTACTTAATTAACATTTTTATATTAATACACATCTTATATTTAAGTAGAAGCGTCTGGGTTTTTACGCAATATAACAAAACCTTCCAGAATGGGTGTTAAGGAGAGGTAATCATCAGTAGCCAATTCTGCTCTTTCACCGTGACCAATAAGGACTGGTGTGGTGTAAGTTTGGAATCCTGTGATTGTTTTAGGCTTTCCAGCAACTCCAACAGTATCCAAAGCTTGGCCCACACGAACTGAGACTGGCAGTGGTTTCAGATTTTCGTCGAAAGTTGCAAGCATTCTAGGATTCATTGCTGTAGCTAGACAATACAGCATATAATGTGATTTTCCTAGAATGAGTCCCCGGACATCTAAGAAAGAGAACAAGGTGCTGAGCAGACCAGCAACAGCCACAGGGCACAGAAGCTGACGGTCTGAGTGGAAAGGCGTCAGTCCCAACGTTCCCTTTCCAAGATGGACAAGTCCTTGTGCAATACGAACCATGAAGAGATTGTTGGAGTCCTTAGCGTGATATTGCGACAACTGACGAAGCATAGCTGCCACTCTGGCGTTGTTTGTTCCAGCACCGACAATGCCCATAGCAAAGATGGAATTCAATGCCACCTCTTGGTCCACATCATGGGAAAACTTACTCAAGGTATCAAGCACAGTCAGTCGGGGATTCGATACAGAGAGGAGACCAAGTGCCAGGGGTACTGCGCGACGAATAGCTGGTTCACAATATCTTAGCAGATGTCCAAAGCTTCTAAATGCCATTTCAGTACCAATATCTTCTCCCATTGCAATAAGAGCAACACCAAGGACAGCAACTGACTGCTGCAGACTAAGATCTAAGGTTTCTTTGGGTTTTTCCTTGGGAGTGCTACTTCCAGACGAAGTTCCTGCTTTTTCTTTGTCATCACCTTTCTTGTCCTTAGATTTGCTGCTCTCACGCTTACGCTTTTCTTCATCCTTGTTTTTAGCGTCGGATGCAGACGTTGCTTCGTAGTGTTCAGAACAAACGTGAAGGAGCTTCTGAATCTTCAACACATTTCCAGTTCCAGCATAAGCACAAACGTCCACTAATGTCACAGCCATTGACTTGTAAGGCTCAGCTGCAGCTTCCAATGCTTGGATAACGATCTCCGCCTTCTCCTGTTTGCCCAGATAACAAAGACCAAGACCTAGCGCGATAAATCGGGCGTGAGTGTCTTTCAACTCAGCATCTGTTCTTTCTAATACGCTTTGCAAAAGTGTAGTCGTAACGTCATCGTTGCATGCTCCAACGGAAACAAGACCACATGCCAAGCAGGCCAGGCCGATTACTTCAATACCAGCGTTAGTGTCCAAAATAACCTTGTTCAGCAATTCAATGATGTCTTCACGATTTGTGCCAGCATATGCCAATCCCAGTCCCAAGATTGATCCAATTTTCATTGTGTTGCTGTTGTGAGTAACGTAATCTGAGAGAAGGGCAAGAGCAGGGTCACACTCGTTTCTAACGCCGCAGTTCACAATACCACAAGCAAGCAGTGCACCGGCTTTGATGTAGTCTTCAGCGGAATACAAATATTTGTCGATCTGGCCAAGACCACCATCAACATCCCAAAGAAGAATCAATCCCAATGATGCCGTGGCGCTGAGCATACCGTGTTCCTTGTTTTTGTAAAGCCACTTGTTTCCGTCTTCAGTGAGAAGCTTATCTCGGCCAAATCCAGCGTTTACAAAACCAGATACAAAGGATGCTGCCAAGTTTTGTCTAGCTGAATCAACCTGACTACCGAATGCTTGACGTGGTCCATCTAAGAAACAATGATTGCCAAAATCCAATTATCACCAACATCATAAAAGTCGTCTCAATATTAGAATAGAGTTACGAAAAGATTAAATCCTACCTAAATGAGATTTATAAACTTCATCGGGAGTTTTCGGTTCCAAAATGTCCAACTCTCTTCCAAGTGCCAGGAAATTAGTATTTAAAAGACTGTTCGTGGTTATGTCAGTCAGCTCTTGGTCAGCGCTCGCTATTTCAACATGAATCTGCAATACGTAATCAAATACAATCAGTTTAATAATTTCATTTCAGACTTGATTCCGCACTTCATTCAATTTCATTTCATTGATTCATATGTAAACATAATATAATAAAGGAATTATGTACCTGCTGTCTCCCAATCATAAAAGCTAACTGCTTTTTGGTGATATCATCTGGACATTCGCTTAGAACTTTTTCTACCAGAGTTCCATTATTCAACTGCATTGCAACTCGTAGAGCTCTAGCGTATTCTCCGAACTTCATATATATTTTGCGTGCAGACTCAAGCAGGCGACTGTTTTCTGGATCAGGCACATACGCTACACAACTTGTCATGTAGGCGCAAACACGGAGATGGGAATCCTTATCAACAAACTCTTCCAAAAGTTCTAAATGTTCAAGTTCCATGGCCAAGTCGCAAGCTTCAGCTTCCGCGTTGTGGCTTAGATTGTACGGAATAATTTTCTTTGCCAATGCCAAAAGCTTAGCTCTACGCTCCTCATCCTTAACATCCCACCTGAAATAAAGAAAATAAATACATTGTCATATCCATCCAGAATTATATTTAAATTCCTTCAGTAAGAAAAAAAGCATATAAATACATACCAGTCTTGAGAAATTTCGCCAGCTAAATGTCGAACATATTCGTGACCCCACTCCCCAATTTCCCGTTCTATTCCTTGTAGCTTATAGTTGAGACAATCCCGGCCATCGCTAATGGTCATGGCCAATACTGAAACCACTTCCGCACAAAACTGCTTGGTCTCAGGATCGGTAATTTTTTCGTAGATTTCTTTCAAAGCAGGGAAATGCCTCCTGAGAAACTTCAGTGGTTTGGGAACGGATGTCATCGAGGTTGTTGACGCTTTTATCAAATTACTCATCTGTACCAAAGCTTGTTGGTACAACTCCTGGTTGGGTTCCGTCAATCTTTCCATAAGCATATCTAGTTCCTCCTAATAAATTAGAATTATTCGACAATCCAATGAGTATACCAACACTTTAAGTATTTCATGCATTCAACATTCTTTTAACTTCTAACATCATACACCATCCTAACCAACCTGTAATTGCTTATCTTCTTCACTCAAATCCTCCGCTTCAGTTTTCTTAGCCTTAGGATCATCCGCCTTTTTATCGTCCTTGGGACCTTTAATCTCCTCATGAGGAGGCTTCTTTGTTACATCAGCCATTTTAAAAGGTGATTGAAGTGGATAAGATGATATTCAAGCTCTAAACCTTAAGTGAACAAAAAACAAACAAATCAATTGTCTATTAACCCAAGCTCTGCTAACTTTTCACACAACCACAATTTCAATAAATTAAAACCAACCACAATTAAAATTACGCCTAATAATAATAATAGTTTACCTCAGCTCAGTCAAAAAATCACTAGTTGTCTGATCAGCTGGTTGTCTTTATACGACACTTTAAAGTTTTAATTGAACTGTAATTTGTCAGCAATCTGTAATGCAACTGACCAAAGATTACACGAAAACTGTTTTAAACACAATACTACTTTAGTTTTAATTTTTCATTAATTTCTAATTAAATTGACACAACTTCCTCAGCTTACGAGAATGTTTTCACTGACAATGACAAGAGCAAGACAAAGTAAAAACACCTTCTCATCATCGGCAAGTATCTTGTTGGCTTGCATTTTATTTAACATTGTAAACATGATATAGCGAAAAACTTGATTTGAGTTCCCGGGTGTAGCTCAGCAAACTTATTACCGTGTCTGTAAGATGGCAGCACCAGTACAAACGTAATTGAGGAACGAACGAACAAAGTTTCGCTTCCTTCTGTTTTTTTTTTCATTTCAGTTGTCAGTTCCTCAGTGTACCAGTTAGGTTGTGTCGTGACGTGAGCCATTATGACATTTGTGATATGACGTTGACAAATAATTTTCAATTGTTTTATAAATCCTTTTAATTTGTTCATTTAAATTTTTCAAACATTATATTTCACGATAATTCGGCATGTAATAGCATTTTATCTATAGTAAATCAGAATAACTTTAAAATATACTGAATACACATTTTTGCTTATTTAGTAAAGCACATTTTATTTCCGAACAATTTTATATTCAACATTTTTAACTCTGTTACACTAAAATTGGTAGGATGGCAAAGTATACCTATATAAACTTCCTTAAATATATAATCAAAGCACAAGAATAATTTTATATATAACTTTATAAAAACAAAATTGACTTTTAATGTGACACTTGGCTGTTAGTAAAGAACACAAATTTTTATTGTTAGTAAACTATGTACTATAAATTATGCTTTACTTTTCTAGAGTAAAGTTTCGTCTTTCTGCTCAAATCTTGAAGATTATATTCATTTTTAGGGATAAATGATACCAAAAATTATAAGAGATCCACTTTGCGGCAAGGATTCCTTACTTAATACACATATTTAAACTGATCATAATGGCTGGAAATGTGATTATTAAACATCAAATATATAAATAATTTAGATTAGATAACAAAGTTATTGCCATTATTTTATGGAAACATTACATATGGCAGCGTCAAGGAAGAATATAAAGAGCATCGTTACATTAACTGACATTTATTCATGATACCAAGTTAAATTATATACATATATTTTTGGTACGTTAACTGTAAACTATAAAAATCGCAGCATTGTACAAAAAATTTATGTAGCATAAATATTTCGTCTCTTTTCTCTAGGGCATTATTATGGAACCACCTACAATAGTTAGTAGATTTTTTATTCATTGTGGAATATTTTTCACTAATATAAAACGTCTATTTTTCACATCTCTAAATTGTACTCTACATTTTATACAGTTTTAATGTATACAGTTATACTTTTCTCTTGATCCTGTATTTATGACGGTAAAGTTTGTAATTAGGTAATTCATTAAAATATTGGTAGTGATAAGTATTCATATTTTAATAAGGTAATTCAAAATTTGAAGAGATTTTACTCAAGCATGTGTATGAATCAAGTACACACTTCAAATCTGGCAAATCGCCGACACTTTTCGTTGTAATTTATTTGAACAAAATGATCGATTACTGCTTGAGATTATTTATTTTGTTTCAGAAAAATCTACCGATTCTTGTAATCTCATAATTTGTGCTAAGAGCTATCTATATAATATTGTGGCATTAATATTGGTGCTTAATTCCTTTTATTCTTCCTGAAGGAAAATAAAAATACATATTGGTACATGAAGTGTAAATGTAATACAAGCTACAATTAAAATCACTACATTCTTAAATTAAAACTAATTTATAATTTCTTCTTCCATGTGGTGTAAACAACTGAAATGCGTGTTTATCTTTTTATAAAGCTAAATGTAGTTTTAAATTTATTTATTTGTGCTACAAGAGCAAATATTATTTACTTTGCAGTTATTGTAATGTGTAAATGTGAAGGATAAAAGTTTTTAGGAAGGTCTAAAAATAAATTTATGAAACACACTTTTTTATTGTAATTCTGTGAGCTGAATCGTCAATTCATTTTTGTATGTACGATTTGAATTAGACAGCGTTGTTTTGTAAGCGTTCGTCAATTTGTTTAGAGTCCTTCGATTTCCCCGAAATTATTTTTTTACTGAGCCACTACTGAAATACACGGCGAAGCGCAGGAGAATCTAGTCCTCAGAAGATTCCCTTCTTTTTAGGTTTTTTCCCATCCGAAACGGTCCTATAGTACAATTTATAAGTCAAATTATATAAAGAATGCCTATATCAAAACATTATGCTAAATCTACGACCACCATATCAAATTCTCCAGATTAACCGATGAAGTTAGACAAAGTTAGATGGGTAAATACTTTTTATAATACTGTAAACCCTTCACTTACAGCACGTTATTTGGATTTAGGTTATGATTTTAATATCACATGAAGAAACCTATGTTAAATCGATGTAAAAAATTTCCTATTAGCCTAAATCTCGTAGTATGTATTCCTTCTATTTTGGCACTACTTTTTCATGCGTGGCAATAAATATGATAGTTAACCCTGTTATGAAAAGCCCCATTAGTTCTTGCTATACAAACGCAATTTTTTGTTGATTAAAAGTTAAGTATAATATTTCCACAAATGTATTATAGTGTGTACAGTTAACAGTGTAGTATAGTGAACAGCGGCAACAGCAACATAAGCAAGAAGTAATGTCAGTGAATAAAGCAACTTAAAATAAGACATTAAAGCGTAAAATCTGATTGTTTTAAATTGTTTACATAATCACATACATAAAAACTTGGTTAAACAATAATATCTCATCGGTACAAAATTACACTTAACACAAAAAGATGACATACATTTAAAAATCACGTACTGAAGCATAATTATTACACACTAAGTGACATATTCAACACTAATTAAATTAAATACATAAAACAAACATCAATGATTCTTAAATAAAGAGAAATGTTTGATTATCATTCGCTACAATAAAATCACTTTTTTCACTCGCAAGATTACATTCATATTGGTTTTATACATTAATAATTTAGTTTTGGCAAGCAGTGCTTTCACATCTCGAACAAAATTATGACGGCGAACATTCCTGTCCCCTAAAAGAGGGTCTCCTTTTTGGGATGGATTTACTTCTTTTCAACGTGTTTGAAGGTGGGTTAGTGCTTGTACTACTAGTGGGAGATTTTGGTGGTGAAGTTTTATTATCAATGGTGGAACTTGGAGATTCCGAAGAAGTCGGAATTACATTCGGATGTAGTTCAACAGAAAACGGGACTAAATTAGTCTTTTGAACAATGGTCACGTTTCCGTCATCCATCGAGAGTTGGTTCCCCCTTTTGTCTTTACCCTTTCGTTTTTTACCCGCTCTATACTCGAAAAACAAAACAACAAGCAGTTGTGCAACCAAATTACAAAAATTGTTGCGCTAATTGTAAGAAAAAACATCGAAATGCTAGAAATAAAAAATGTTGAAGAATCTGCTTTATCTGAATAATCTTTTGTTATTTTCGGCAGAGCGAAAAGCTTACAAAACGAATTCGCAGTCATTATTGCAAAATAATAGCAGTGAAAGCATGATGGAATACATGGAATGAAAATATGAAAAGTTCAAATGGTAAAAAAGCAAGAAAGTGGAAAATATCAGCAAATTAATTTAGTGGTGTTCTGTGAATGGCATCTTGACATTTACATTTACAAAAGCAAGTAGTACACTTAATCTACAATTAGCCTATTTCCATAAAATGTCAGGGCCAAAGGTGAAATGTCAACTACTCCCCTGGGAATTACTACGAGTCCATAATTCGTTTACTGAATGTCAACCACCTAATCAAAGACTAAACTGGACTTGAATTTGTGAACCTGTGTGATGTATGCATTTAACAGCACAGCCTAATTTTAGTATGCATAATGACCTTTTGGTGAAACAATGGAATAATTGTGCGTAGCATGAAGCTTCTTGTCTGTCTACATTTTTTCTTTCTAAATGTCAATGATACGGGTAGTAATCTTAAATGATGATGTAGGTAGGTCCAAATACAAAATGAAAGCGACAGTTTTATTCATTTTGCTTTAGAGTTAGTACGTATAATCTTGATATTACACACAATGATGAGTTAACACAATGGATGAAAAGGTTAAACATTAAACAGAGTTTCTTTGTCGTACAAACAAATGAGAATCTTGATGAATTAAGTTCCGAGAAGAACTTAAGGAAACGAAGCCAAAAACACGCATGATATTTCATTATCATTATTTCGTACATCGCAAATTTATATTAATACTTGATATCAATACGTTTTCTTTGTACAACATTTCAAAGGTCAATATAAAAAACACAATAAAAATATATTGTAGATCAATAAAAATGAAAACGTGAAAGGAAATGTTCTAACATTTTCTAAAAGTGATGGAAAGAAGATTTTCTAGGTTCTCCAAAACTTCCTCGGAGAAGTAGTAGTTTTTCTAGAAGAAAGGGAGCACTAATTTTATAGTCAATGTGCCGTAAATACAATAATCTATCCAAGAAATCTACATTCACAACTATTCATAGCTATCCACAGAATTTCATGCACCACATGCATTACAACTACTACATCGCAATTTACACGTTGTATGGCAAGATAATAAGAAAGCATTATGTTTTCAGACATGCATTACTTTATCGGACACAAAACATCACAATACAATACTTATATATTTTTTGTGATTCGAAAGTTAAAGAGAAAAGTAATTAGTACAAAGGTAAGTTTACAGCTACTAGACAAATACTATGACATGCATTTTGACATCTAGTTACGAGACGAGTACATCAATATGCGTAGTTGAAAAGGTTAAGAGATTAGAGAAGTTTAAGAGGTTCAAAACAGATTAATCATCGCCAGCACCCTCCACCCATTCTTGAAGATCTTCTAAATCCATGCTAGGAAGGCTCCGTGCAGCATAGTTACTTTTGTTTAAAGCAAGCAAGTCCACCGTTGCAGGTGTGGGTTCAATCATTTTGTTCACTCTGAATGAGCACAAAGCCCGGCAAGTAAGTCATGAATGACAAGAGAAAATCACGATGACGAGTTACACAAATTAAAACTATACTTCACATACACCAACTACGCGCGATAACAGGAAACAATTATCTAGCCTCGCCTTGTTAACATAAAATGCTTATTTTTTAAAACTCATGCACAGGCCAAAAAATTTAGGTAGCTACTTCAAAATTTAATTTCCAGAGCGAGCACAAAAAATTGATATTCAGGCAAAGTTCTGAATTTCACTGATGAGTCTTAAAATCTCAGTGGCCACATTCATCATGTCATGTCAAACCCCATCATGAAGCACTGTTTTGTGGTTACAGATGAAGATCAATTTAGACTATCCCGTAAAATTCATATGCACCATATACCTTTACGCATACAAGAATATTATCGTGCCAAAACATGCCTCGAGCATTTTGCAGATTCAACGTATATTTACATTATAAAAATACAAGAAAATTGATTTATTGATCATATTTATATAATCAAACTTACTCTTTGCTTAGAGCTTCCAGATTCCTTCTTCGCAATTCTTCGAATGTGATTCCACTCGATTGCTCCCATGCTAGCTTCTCGGATTCAAATTGTTTTTTCTTGTCATCGAAATCGAAACGTAGCTTGTCAAGAGTAGACCTCATTTGGTCTTCGCGTCTTCTCAGCTAAACAGCATTAACAATACAACCAAACAATAAATCAAACGCTCGAATTAAAAATACTAACCAACATGTAATCAAAAGCTTTTATTTACATCTTTTTCTGAATCTGTGATACGTTGAGTGCGCTCTTTCACTTTCAACTCGAACACTTGCTCCATTTCGATTTCCATCTTCTTCATTTTAAGATCATGATTTTTCTTTTCCTCTTCCATTTGAGCCAATGGGTTCCTAAAATTAAATGAGGAACACATGAAATTAGTTTTTCATCAATTTTTATTGGATGTTTGCATCTAAAAAAATACAATAGACAGGTAGCGAAACAGGGTTATGATACAAAACAGTGTCAGTACAGTAATGGAAAAACATTTAAGCAGATATTGGCAGGTTTTATACACATTCAAACTTATGTAACATGGATGAAAAATGTCTGTAAGATATTTTTATCTACTATAGATTATGTCCAAAACTACTAGTAAAATGTAACTTCAAAAATACATGCTCCTACTGAGTAAAAAACTAGTAACCTTTCTTTTATTCTTGTACCACGAAAAATGTGGTTACCGGATAATAAACATCTATTTTCAAAAATGGTATACAAATCTAAATGAATAAATGGACCATCTTTTCATGTAAAATACCGCAATGTTAATCAGTATAAATGAGAACTGTCCTTATGCGGTCTAGACAAAAAGGTTGAGTTCTTTTCTGGAAAAATCCCGACGGTTGGAACTGCAATAAGATGAGTATGGGAGAAACGCCATGCACAACTGACTGACAAAAAATTTACACTAGCACATGCTCCTACTATTTTCCTAATAATCTTTAAAATATTAAAGCTATTCCTCCGATTTATCTAAGGGATGGATAAAGTATTATAAAAGGGTTGAAAAATACAATAAGGGTAAGTTTTCATGAACAAGATTTTCCAAGCGTTTGCATTCAACAACTTCTACTGCGAATTCAAATAGAACTATCATTAATGTTTACTGGTTACTTCTGTCGCAATTATAAGTTATAGCGGAATCTGAGGGGTACAAATCAACGGGCATTGCTTTAAAACGTGCATCTGCTCCTTTGTTAACTTACCAGATTGTAATAAAACAATTAGGAACTCCAGGAGATTGAGCACTACTATCAAATTGAAACACACAACCCATCACCCAATGATCAGTTAGTTAAGTACATTATGTGCGATACCGTTTTAAATTTTTAGTTAGTTCATGTACACAATATATGGAAATTATGTATCTATTATGTGCATAATTTGGACTTGTTAATGGAGCACCCTTTACAAGAAAACAAACTTTTGACATGAAATGAAACATATTTTCATGGTCATGAAATTGTAGTGTAATGTAATACGATCGCGTAAAATGATGAAAACGTACTTATCAAATCCTTTGACAGGTTTCCCATCAGGTCCAAGTCCCGCTAATTTACGACAACGGAAGTTTTCGTAGTGAACATTGTTGGTTACATCTTTCAGGTCTTGTAAATGTGTGCGAACGACCATGTTACGTAAAGCAACAAAGTCACAGTGCTCGAGATTTTCAACTACAATAGAACAATACCAGATGGTTAATTACTGTTAATTTCTGTTTAAACGAAAAAAGTTAAGTTTTTACAAAGTTTACACTACTTACCGATCACTGTACCCCAAGGATACTTCCGTCCACGCAATTTCTTTCCATCAACTTCTAACACCGTGTTTGAACCAACAACAGCAAAAGGAACTCGTTCCCTCATCATTTTATTGATCTTGTTCTCTTCTTCTTCATCACAGTCAGGAAATTCGTAGATCTTGATTTTATTTTGTGCGATCTCATTGAGTATCTAGGATCAAACAATAAATAGTCAATGAAAAAAGCGTGAAAAAAACTCACAGATGTCTACTTTACGATTCAAGGTTATCACCATACCTGTTTCTTGAAGTGGGCACATTCTTCAGGTGTCAAAGTATCCGCCTTCGCAATAACTGGAATAATGTTTACCTTGTCATGAAGTTTCTTCATGAGTTCAATATCTAGAGCTTTCATTCCATGACCTGATGGTGCAACAAAATACAAGCAGCAATGAACACGACTGTCCAAAACAGCTTTCCGATTAACTCTTGATTCTGCGTTGAGATAATCCTCGTAACGATTTTCAATGTAATCTAGAACTGGCTGCCAGCTATAAAAGAAGAGATGGTCATTCGGATTGTATAAAAAGGTGAAAATTTTATACGCGTAAACACTTTGAGTCATGCAGTCAAAAGTTGTATTTTCGTACCATTGGCTGTTGTCAATACTGTCACCGAACCCAGGCGTGTCGACTATTGTTAACATTAAATTAACCCCATTTTCCTTCATGAGAACTTTGCAAGTTTCCACCTACACAGAAAAACCACACAAATAATGAAGCCCAATCGTTAAAGTGTTTTTCCTATAGCACACAATTTAAAAAAAAAAGAAAATGGGTTGTGGTTGGCTTGTTTTTATACCTGAACTGTTTTCTTCACTCGATTGCTGGGACCAGGATATTCAGGAGAATAAATGTCAGCCAGGAACATTGAATTGATCAATGTTGATTTTCCAAGACCAGACTCGCCTTAAACATTAAGAAAATAACGAAACTGATATACACACCGAACTAGGACTGAAAAAGACTATTGAGAGCTTTCTAAATATTTACTATTGAACACTTCAATGAATGAACACTTTAAGATCATTAATAGGCTTACCAACAACCATGAGCGTAAAGTCAAATCCTTTCTTAACAGCTTTTCGGTAAACTTGATTTGGTAAATTGGCGAACCCCACATAGCCATCTAACTCCTTTCTCCTCTTATCCTTCTCCTGCTTTTCCATCTTCATTTTGCTTTCTTTTGATTCTCGTTCTCTATTATCTTCAATATTCCCAGCAGCAGAATTGTGATGTGTCCTTATTGTATCAATTTTCCCCGACATGGAATTTAATTCTTTGGTTTGCGTTCCATGACCATTGCTACCACCAACTCCACTAAGACTAGTCGGTCCAGTGTTTGCATTGTTTATACTCGTTACTAGTGAAGGTGCAGGGGATGCTTCATTTTTGAAGAATAGTTCTCTTTTACTCTGCAGCTATAAAAAGATAAAAAATAAATAAAAAAGATTGACTTTTAGAATACCAGACATAATAATAGCTTTGCTCTCAAGAGCTTACATAGGGGAAAACTACCTACATTGTATAATATGTAGTAAGTATGTATATTTATATTCTATAAAGTTACACAAAATTACAAGTACCACGACGTATGCAGAGAATAAATATCACCACCATTTCACATAACTGCAACAATGCTCGTTTGTTTCGCTCTTAAATGTCAATACCTCTTATGCGGGTAAATGTCATAAGCGGGCATGGCTTATAAAATGTCAAGAGTTGTGAGAGACTTCAGGTATTCAGTTTGAAAACCTTTTGAAAAACAATTTTCACTTTCACAATAAATTCTCCTTTTCAAAAAAAAAAAAAAAACATTCTCCTCGCTACCATTATAAAGAGAAAAACTAAAATTTCGTATTTACATTATACCATCGCTGATTAAGTTACAATGACAGTGGTTTTCAGTTTCACTTCCTTCTTGTTACAAGTACAAACACTTTTTGAACAAAGTTGCTTCGTAAATCCCAAAAGAGAAAAAAGGGTTTGTATGTATGCTTAAAAGTACATGGCTATTAACACAATTACTTCAAAACAGGATCATGTCACAACATGAGCCCTTGCATTGAGCTATGGCATTCCATGAATCCCTATATTTTGAAGAGAAAGCAGATAAATTATGTATACACTCATACAAAATTAAACACCAACGTTTCACAAAGATTCATCTTACTTGTACTCTTGTACTCGATTTCTTTGATTACTCCCATGAACTACTTGAGCTACATTCGTGGCTGGATATCAATTCCGGGAAAGTAAAACAATCAACTTTCTCATTTTTCAAAACAACTGATGCATCGTTACTCAAAATTAATGTATTTATGAAAAGTATTTCGTGGATATCAGAAGATGAGAGAGAAATTTGCGTCAGAGAAAGCATCTCCAAAGTTTAATCAACCTACCAACCTACTTTCTCTCTCCACTGTCCTGGGCCGATGTTAAGTGAAATATCGATTTTAAGTAAGCATCTCAGTAGCTCAAGTATATTGCGTACATTTATAATATTATTTCTAACAATCATACAAATATGAAAGATATCAGGAGAAAGCACATTCTGTTGAATATGAATCGCTTAAACGAACATATAAATGTAGATGCTGGCAAAACATCTAACATAAACATACCAGAAATATGATAACTGTGATCATCAAATTCATTTTACCGTATTGCTTCATTACTCCTTTCTGTGGAGTGCCTATCGGCATTTCCTATTCTCATATTCCATTCATGAAAACACCATATTTATAAAAACATTATGGTATGTTTATGTATTATTGCTGTATTTACGAAAGAACACTTTACAGAACTTCTTTTCTGTAAATACATACAATATATGTACTTTCTCTTTCCTTTCTTCACATGAAAAAAGTGAAAGCTGAATGCAATGCTGACAAAAAAAAGTGCCAATATTGGTAATATACACCGAGCCTAAAGTGATTGAATTCAGTTCTTCCAACAATTATATGTATTCCTTTTTTCACCACGGGAAAGCACGTGCTGGGCATACGAAATGTAAAATTTCGTAACTACTTCCATACTTCCAGCGAACATCACCAATACCAATTCATTTGACATGATTTTTTACGACTTACGTTTTCAATCCCAGCCCCATTCTGCTGACTCTGATGCTCATACAGTTTTTGTCTTTGTGCTAAGCGATCAAGACTTGCTAACCGATAGTTGCCACCTGGACCTGCACTTTTGGCACTACTATAAGACCCTGCTGCGCCAGTTCCGGTGAGAGAGCTCCCATTGGAATAAACACCGTTGTTTGTCGAACTAATTCCATTAGTGTTTCCTACAGCAGAGCCATTTGATATCCCAGTTGTTGTAGTACCCGGTCCAGAAGTAGTTGCTGAGTATCTTCCTGAAAGGCTACTACTTTTCTGCCTATTACTGTCATCCCATCTATTCTTATCTACGCCACCTCCACTCGACGAGTATCCACTTAGAAGACTAGCAGGGCCACCAATACCTCCACCACCAGTTCCACCTACTCCGCCAGTGTATAGTAATGAAGTGGCAGTTGAGGCACTTGCGCTTGCCAAGTTTTGTGGCTGTGGCTGGGACGTGACAACATTTGAAGTAGATCCACTCATCTTGCTTTCATCTGCTTTCTTGTTCGCGTTCGCTTTGATCTGATTTTGTTCTGACTTTTGATTCTGAGTATTCTTGTTTTTCTTTGGTGTGGTTGCTGGCTTGAAAATTAGGCCTTTTATTAAAGGCAGCCTATGAAAGCTAGTGTTAGCAGCTCCTTTATCACTACTATCTTCACCTACGGCTACCGCTTTCACATCACTTTGGCTTAATTGACTACGCTGCTTGTTTTCTTTGTCTTCTACCTCTTCCGCAGCGTAAGTATTAGCATCATTGGATTTCTACAAAAGTATTCGGGTTTGCTTAGTTATTTATTGTGCACATGCACATATCTTACATAACATACAACTAATACTGTCTTCTGAAAAGTTTAAAATACAACGCAATCACATAGAACGCATGTACATATGAGTAAAAT
>JAQIWN010001182.1:0-22553 GCA_034699025.1 Entomobrya cf. arborea Gr-Col-00668
ACTTCCAGCCCCCAGTTACTTCCAGCCCCCAGTTGCTTCCAGCCCCCAGTAACCTCCAGCCCCCAGTTGCTTCCAAACAAGACAAAAAAGTCTAAATTTATACACGATGCCATTGACCATTGACATTATATAAATGATTTAGAACAACTTTATATATGATTTGACTAAAATGCATTTAATTTACTAATACTTTAATACTTTATTACGGAACAGAGCGCCATGCAATTTATGCACATATATGATCGTAATTATCTTAGCTACTTAAAAAAATCCGACCGTTTATAGGCTCAATTCGTACATTGGAATATAATTTTCTGAAAGTCCAGGAGCCAATAGGGTTTATTAGATTCAATAATACCCATGAAGTGCACCTGAATTCGTTCGCTGTCAAATTACAAACTAGAGTTAAGAACAACAACAGTAGATGTTATAATCGTGAAGAATAAATAACCTCTGCTTTGCCAGCTTTGCAATTAATTGAATGGGTAAATACTAAATATGAATTACTTATTTAAATGTATTTATTTGTATTTAAATGTAAATAAAATAAAATAAATGGTTCTAGTTATTTAAAATGTAGATTCTAGTGATCTAAAGGCATGCCAGTATATTAAAGTAAGCGTAAACAACAAATAAAAGTAGAGGAGTGAATTGACTTTCTGCTATCATAAATGGTTTACCTGCATTTAATGCAAGTTTTTCACGATCGATCAACGTATCACGCTCAACGTGTTTTACGATGCCCCAAGAATCTAAGAATTCTCGCGTATGCTTCAAAATGTGCATTCATGCATTGGTTTCACAGAAATTAATTTAATTTTGTCAAATTCTTTGCTAATTTTAAATTGTGAAGCCTTATGTGCCTTATTGCATACACAGTATTTTAGACCCATTTATTTCCAACTTGGAAAACATGTCATCTTTTGGTAAAAGCTCTTAAATTTAACAATATTTACTTGAAAATATAGAAGCCATGGAACTCATATTTCACAGAAAATTCTGCAAAATGAATAGATCGATTCGAATACTTATAAATAAAAGTACAGAAAAGGAACGTGAAGATGTTAAAAAGTATCTAGTATGAAGCTTTTGCAATGCAGTGCACTTTTGTACATTCATTGTACCAACAAAAATGTTCGAATCTTTGTTTTGATCGGGGATCAGACTTTTTGTGTGTTGGGTTTGTCTTGTCTGCTTTACATGCTGAGTGTTTGCTGATTGAAATTTATTTTATGTTAGAATTTTTAATCATTTTAAATATTTAAAGATCAAAATAAATACCAAGCTACTGTAGAAAAATATTCTAGCAAGATTTAAATGATTAGGAGAATTTGAAGAAACACTTGTGCATCAATCTTCTTGTACGAATAATCGTTTTATAAAATGATAGATTAAAAAGTTTTTGGTGATACGGTTTTCATAATAATAATATTTTAATCAGCAATAATAGCCTAATATTTGAATGAACACAAAAGGGGCAATTTAACGATTTATTCAAGTCTTGGATGGTCATCTTAATGTTTAGTTAAACTTGTGACAAATAGACAAAAATAATTCAATATTATCTGTTATAACGGCTCATAACAATTTTTGGATTTTGACCTTTCCAACTTAATAATTCCATACTTTGTGAAAGTTCACTAACAGTACGAAAATATCAAGTTAGGTTAATTGGAACGACAATCAAATTATAACTACTGCCAAACCATGAATGTGTTACTGGTGCAGGTGCTCATTTTAATTGGAGGAGGAGGATGTCGAATCATTCGTGAACCTTTACAGTCGGTTCAATTTATGAATGAGGTTTGAAACAAATACAACCAAAATTCGTCATTAAATAATTAATTTAATTATCTGTCAAAGGTCAGGGTACATACATATATATTGTGATATATATTACTTCAGGATGACACTTTCAACAACGGATCAGTGACGCTGGTGCCACCTGAAGTGGAAGCTGACGGTGAACTTCCTGTAAACGAACACTTTACTATGAGTGAGTCATCGGTAAACCTGACCGAAATAATAATTTCCAACCCAGAGGTCAACTCACTGAAACCAACAGATCGAGTCATGGAATCTACAATTCCTTTCGCCATTACAGCTAGTTTCACAGACAACATGACTCAAGGTAAGTTAATTACTTCTATTCGTGATTGGATATTGTAGAAAAGTATGATTGCAAAAAATTGTTTCGCCAGATGAAAACAGAGAATCGGGCATTGATCAAACCACTTTTTCGCTTTAGGAAGATTCCTTCATAGATGAGGACGATAAGGTATTTGATTGTCTATTTAACCTTATGATGTTAAGAATAACCACAAAATAAAATTCATAGTACTAGTGTGGATTATTTTATAGGATCAGTCATACATCATAAAATAAATAATTTAATTATCTGTCAAAGGTCAGGGTACATACATATATATTGTGATTTATATTTCTTCAGGATGACACTTTCAACAACGGATCGGTGACGCTGGTGCCACCTGAAGTGGAAGCTGACGGTGAACTTCCTGTAAACGAACACTTTACTATGAGTGAGTCATCGGTAAACCTGACCGAAATAATAATTTCCAACCCAGAGGTCAACTCACTGAAACCAACAGATCGAGTCATGGAATCTACAATTCCTTTCGCCATTACAGCTAGTTTCACAGACAACATGACTCAAGGTAAGTTAATTACTTCTATTCGTGATTGGATATTGTAGAAAAGTATGATTGCAAAAAATTGTTTCGCCAGATGAAAACAGAGAATCGGGCATTGATCAAACCACTTTTTCGCTTGAGGAAGATTCCTTCATAGATGAGGACGATAAGGTATTTGATTGTCTATTTAATCTTATGATGTTAAGAATTACCACAAAATAAAATTCATAGTACTAGTGTGGCTTATGTTATAGGATCAGTCATACATAGTTCACCAAGCTGGATTTTTTTATCTCTTTGTTTGTGGACACTACAACAGAGTGAGTAATTTTAAGGCACATATTTTTTATTCTTCGATTTGTCAAGAACAAGCTTATTCTCTTTGATAACATAACTTTTTTATGATCCAAAAATTTAGGACTTGAACTCCACCACTTCCTTAAATGGGTCATGTGACATCAGTAACTGGTAAGAAATATTTTTTTTTACTTAAGCAAAAATATATATTTGCCAAGTGAATTCATATTAATTTTATTACTTATTTCTTCAGGGATGTTTTTCATCTTCGGCGTGGACTTGACTTGATTGGCCTTGGTGGTGCACCCGTTTGGGCAATTGCTCTCATGTATGGTGCAATTGGATTAGTGATGATTGGTATCATCGTGCTTATCATTTGGTTTGTTGTGAAGCTTGTGGTTCACACGGTAAAATCGTTTCAAAAAGCCTCATTGTATGGTAGAATTTTTGAAAGCTTCCAAATGACCTAATTATTTGCCCATTGGCATTATAAAGAGTTGGCTGTGGCTAACTCAATATTATGTAAAAGTGCTACCATACTTGATTACTTTTGAAACAGATAATGGCGAAAATGAGTAAAATCAAGACTTCATTATAATGGTTGTAATGTCTGCCTGTATAGATATATAGTTATAATCCTTACTTTTTGTACTTTGATGATTTAAAAATGCTGTTTATTTGTACAGCTACATTTCTACTGAAATAACTAAGAAAACTATAAATATTAAATTCAAGTAAATTTTATTTAAAAAATAAATAATGTTAATTGTTTTTAATGACAGGATATTGTGGGTATAAGATCAATAAACGATATATGGTCAACTGACCAGTCCATTTTAATCTTGCAGTTACAGATATTATAGTTTGTCAAGTTCACTAAAGCATCACGTATTTTGTGTCATTATAAAGTAATTACGCCTCGAGTTTGGAATTTCCGACACTTCAAAACAGAGATTACTTTTCATTCCACGCATTTGCATTTTTTGACATTGGTGAAAGAAGAAAAGGTTATCATCATGTAACACAAGGTATTTACTATTAGTTATTAGACCGGAAAGTTATGGACAACATTGTAAAATCGAAAATGAAATGATGCAGTATTCACATATATTTTGTTGACTAAAATATTTCTAGTTTATCTTCATTAAAACAGTGGGATCAATTTTTCGGAGACATATGGTCCGCCTACTCAAAAGAATGCTTGAAGAAAAAGTTGCTGATAGTTTACCAGAGAAAAGATTGCACAACAGCCTTGCATTTAATATAACCAATCCGCACTATTTCCAACAAGCATTGTAACGTTCAGTAGGCAAGGAAGAAGATTACCCAGCCCCAATTATTTTATTAGCTTTTATTTAATATGAAAAATGCTTCTAATTATGCATTTTAAAAACCAAACCGAATTTATTAAAATATAAAGAAAATTATACACATCCTTTAATCCAATTATCAGTTTAAACGAATAAAAAGAGCCACCCTACATCACGGATCTGTTCATATTTACAAAAATAATTACAAACCAATTACCATTTTATACACAAAATTAGATTGTGGTAAAAGTAGCCAAGAATTTATCAGGAGTACGACTGTAAAAGGAACTATATGATTTACGTCCTTGATAATTTAAAATTAAAATTAGTTACGCATTCTCTTTATCAAAATTATTAATTTTGACAAACAGAATGCGTAACAGACTGTGTAAATACATGCGAATTTTATGTTCGTTTCCTGTGTGTTTTGGTCGTCTTAGAAAATGATTTTAAAAGGTTTTTGGAGAATTAAATGCACGTTTTTTAAATGATTTGATTTTTTTACAAACATTTTCGTTTTCTGATTTTTTCAAGCTAAATAACACATGCATGTTTATAACTATCTTAAATCAATTTAATGATGTTCATTTACATCAATATAAATAATAATATCAAATTGCACTACGAGCATTAAAAGGTACAATTATTGCATACCTGTCTAATTTAATCCCACAAAAAATTAAAGTAGTTTTAATGCTCAGTTAAAGTTTCTTAATCTGTTAATAAATTGTGATGGCTTTTTTATTGTTGTGGAGCTATTAATCCTTTTATTGAAAGAATTCGTGTTTTTAACCTTCAGATGTTGAACACAAACTCAATGACTTTGTATTTGGAAAATGTTTATTGATTTCCATTTCGTTTCGAACGTAATATTTTACTGATCGGGGGTCGCATTCATTGTGCTCATAAAATACAAAACAGTTTATTCCATCCGGGAACAAATATGACACAGAATCGCAACCAATTTTTTGTAGGAATTGGAAAAGTTAGACAAACATTAGGAATTAAATGGTATTGTCGTTTTACAATGTAGTCAACTAGACCTTCCGCCCATTTTAACGTGCAATTTAAACCAAATTTGTTTAATTTTATGTTACTGGCATTTGATATTCCAGTGGTTAACATTGTCATTAGCATTGGGCTAGTGCAAACGTGGTCAAGTTCTTGAACTAATTGTGTTTTAATGAACGCCGCTAATTTATTGTTTTTTTCCACCATATTGAACTCGAAAAGTAATCGCTTTACATCAAAAATATCTTTTTCAAATTTTATCATTCTTTGAAGGAAATGCGACTTCACTGTTTTTTCCCCTTTTTCAATAAAATCGTGTAGTGGAATGAATTCGCTGGTCAAAGGGAATGGGTTGTCCCGAACTCCAGATATCCATTTATTGAGCTAAAACCGAAAATGATTCCAATGCATGATCATAATTGTGATACAATGTTGTTTCTATGAACGCATTCTATCATAAATTTACTGCTTGCCCATAATTGTTTTTATGTTACTACGAACTTACGTTTCCGTAGCCGTCCCCTTTTCCTCCAAGAGTTATTATAGAAAGCCTACTTGAAATTCCAGACTCCATATTTGCAATTGCATCCATCATGTCATTGGGAGTTTCGTAAACCTTAATATTTGCACCTTCGTTCACGTTATGAAATAAATGTAGGGCAAAAAGAGAACCACCAAGAACTGATTGAAATATGGCATGAGAACCCCATTTAAGATTAAAGATAAAGTATTTGTCAACGTTATTTTCAAAAGTCAACGGTAGCGCATTAAAGTCATCCAGGAGCATTGGCGATGGCTGTATGTCTGACCTCAGCCTCACAAAGTAGTAGTCCGACGTAATTGAAAGATACTTTAAAAGGGAAATAAGCATATTTAGAACTTTATCACAAATTTTTATATCAATCATCACAATATTAAATAAATCAATTAATTTTTTAATAATGTAGTCTAGTAGAATTTACCCCTGCTCCTTTGAAATTTTTAATATCAGTTATGTTGAAGTCGGCCAACCGAATGATAAGTATTTTTCAGTTGATTTTCAATGTCTTCTAGGAATGTGTCCAGTAGGCTAGCAATTGTAATTGTATGCTGGTCATGACGTAACTGAATAATATTTTAACATTTATTAGGTACCTCGTACGTTTATTTCTTATAAGACTTGATTAAAAATCTTACTATAGGACGGCTCTCAATCACACTAATTTCAGCTGGGACTGTTTTGTTTTCAAACTTTCCTATGTTTGAGTTGATTGAATCGTAACACGTAAACTGAAATATTTGAGAATGCATTGGTGTGTCATGGCCATTTTTAGAAAAGTGATGCTTAGTGACACCACGGGTCAATAAATCTAAGCCTGGAACAGTCGATTTGCATGATAATGGGGTGGCCTCAAAAGAAATTTTATACGCTGGAAAAAGGGAACGCTTATCGTTGCAAAAACGATTCAAAGGTGTTCGAAAAGTGTAGTGTCCAGCCGAGTCCCATGTTATTCTTTTTCTGATCTCTTCTCATCCACTCTTCCAATGTTAAGATTAATAAATTTGCATTTGTTTATAAGTTTAGTTTCTATCAAACACATACTTACATATGAATATATATATATTTAAGTTTAAGTATATACCTTGCGGAACAACCCATACTTACATGACATAGTGCCGAAAAAATTAGAAAAGTCGTTAATAATTTTTCCATATCGATTTCTTTAGTGTAGCACAATAATAAACTCTAATGATGTAGAATGAAAGTTAAACATGCGGTGAAACCTAAATATTAAGGGCTTTAGCAAGATCAATAGAATATTATACTAAACTGTCTAAACTGCATTTCTCAGATAATAGCTTATAAACTTTAATTATTTAATATCATTTAATTTTAATTACTTTCGGAACCTGAGTTTAATTTCATCGCCTACAAGAGAGCTCACAAACATGAACAAGTTCTTAATTCACACTTACATTTTAATGGAACAAAATGTTGAAAAGTAATTGGCAAAGCACAAATGTGAATGAAATTCGATCATATGAACCACACCCTACGTGATGAGCTGTGTAGTAAAGCAAATTTATTTATGTATTTCCGTACGTGAGAATTTTTACATTTAGCCCGGGGCCGGAATTTTAAAAAACACGGATGGTCATGCTGAGCAACTTTCAAAAAATCCCGGATGGCCCCAAAAATCCCGAATGGTCATGCTGAGCAAGATTTTTTCTAAAATCCCGGATGCGCATGTTATTAAAAATTTCGGGCATTCAACCCCAGATGAACCCAAAAATCCGGGATGGTTTAGCTGAGCATGATTCTACATGAAAATCCCGGATGAACATTTTGTTCGAATTTTAAGCTCAAAAATCCCGGATGGCCATACCGAGTAGGATTTTGCATGAAAATCCTGGATGAAACCTCAAAAAACCCTCATAATCCCGGTGACGCAAGCGAAAACCCCGGATGGCCATGCTGAGCATGATTTTATATAAAAATCTCGTATGATCATGCCTTTTAAAAAATTTGCCAAAAATCCCGTATGACACCGAAAATCCCGGATGGCCATGCTGAGCATGATTTTACATGAAAATCCCGGATGAACATGCTGTTTAAAATTTTTGCCTAAAATCCCGGGTGGCCATGCTGAGCAAGATTTTTTCCAAAATCATGGATGAACTTGAAATTCCATGTAGCCATATAATCTTGAAACGGATTCAAAAATCCCGGAGGAACCCCTCAAAACCCGGAGACGGCGTCACTTCGTTATGTAAGAATTCATACGTACGTGTATTTCCTTGATAGTATGTGTAGGAAAAGGGAGTGGCATATTTATATTCCAGTCAAATTTTTATCTTACTCAACATACCATTCCGAATATGCTAACCAATATTCTCAAGCTTTGATCGGAAATATTTTTTATTTCTGCACAATACGAAACAAGCCGACGGAAAATTCTGAAATTTTCCAATTTTACAGTTTTGATTTACCTTTTAATAAATAGTACTTTCACCGCAATCCAAAATATTAGCAACAAAAGTGTTCATACAGTTTTACTGAAATTGTTGTAATGCAATTGCATGCACTATTTTAATGAAAGCACATAATAGTGTATGTACATTATTGATTTTAAATTGCAAATAATAAATAATTAATGTGTGTTTTGGCAATAACTAATTAGACTGTAAATCAAAGTTTAGGATAAGACTATTTATCGTTTTGGTAGGCTATAGGCAACTGACATTTTTGGTTCAAACAAAAATACAAGCTACATAAGCTAAACACTGCAAGCATCGATCCTGACAGTAGCCGAGCAAATATGTTTTGTAATTTTAAGTTTATCAGTTACTACATAATATCGGTAGTTTTTACAGAATGACATGACTATTAGAAAAGGCTATGAACGAATGAAAAAAAGGTTTGGGCTTGTCCTTGATCTCAGATACAGAAAGGTAATATATAATGGATATCCGTGCTTAACAAAAATTATGGAAAACATTGCTTATTGGCCAAGTAAAAATGAACACGTTCCAACTTAAAGGCAAAAATGATGAACCTTTGATTCTAATGCTTTCCAGCATAAGTGATACTACAACGTGCCACCAACATAACAAAAATTGACTAAAAACTAATGATCATTTAATAGTTCTACATTATTCCGGACTATTCTAATTTATTACCTTACACGATACAAATAATGTGCGTAGCATTCGAATCATCAACGACACATCATTGAAAATATAAATAAGTGCGTAAAAATAAGTTGTAGCATTAATAAATTTAAGTTATTTACTGTGCACAAATTCAGTGTTAAGATCGTTAAAAAACTATTATGACATTTTTGACTGCTATAAATAGTATAGTACTACTTGAGTTTCCCAGCATATATTCAACAAATCATCATGATTCGTGAAGCATTCATTGTGTTCCTCCTTTCTATAGCAGCGCCTCTGTGCTCAGCAGATGAAGTCCTTACCATCAAGCAAGCCTTGTACAAAGTGCTGGAAACGCTGGAGGTGGCGTCCCTAACTGAAGTTGTCGGAGCGATATTTTTTGGAATAATAATGGCAGTCCTGGTTTTCAACAACTATAACGAAACAAAAAAATGTCTCGATACTCTGAAAGGAATGGCAGCTCGTGAAGGGCGGAGTAGGAAACGTTCTATGTATTAATAACATATTTAACAACACAACTGAAAAATACAGATTTCATGAATAAAAATAGATTTTAAAAATAATTTCTTGTTTATTTATTTTATTTTGATCATATAACTTGATCGATCCATTCATTGAATAGCTAAACCAAACATTTTCTCTTCTAAACTTATTAAAAAAGAACTACATTTTTAAAAAAACTTCTACCGATTCATCTTTTGTCCTCAGTTCCATTGCTCAAAATATTTGTCGGACAATGTTTTTGCTGTTTATGCATCCTTAAGTAACATTTAAACGAAAAGCTATAACTTTCAGTTACATTCTTTGAGGGAATTACATAACAGTTTTCAAAATGATTTATCAACAAATTAAGCCGGAATTTAAATGCTATTTGAAGCTGCATAATACGAGGACCAAACCCAATATTTCTTGTATACTGTGCATGTTAACTCGCATTTTTCGTACTTTTGATCACGAATTTAGACATTCGTAAAAACAAATATGAAAAACTCTCTTTCGAACGATGAATTAAATGTGCGATTGCGAATCCAAAAAGTTCACTTTAAAGTCGATCTGTTACGTCGTTTTGGCTCCATAATCAGTTTAATACAGTCATCACAGATGAAAAGTAGACAAATCGCCATAAGCTTCCCAAGTTAATCTGTAAAGCGATATGACGTCTAAAATAATGCATGAATTTAAATAATTATTTCACCAGTGTAATCAGGAGAAAACTGCAAATTCGATGTTCGAAAAAGTTTTATATGTTCAATGTTAAAATTATTAGAAAATCGCTAATCAAAAAAAATATTTTCATCAGTGGTCAAAATTAAAGTGAAGCAGTATGTATGTGCAACCGTATTTCTTGCTGCTGCTTATGACTCCAATTCCTCACAAGAAGCATACCAAATGAAATGCTCCCTTAATATAAAAAGCCTTTATATAAAATTATCACCGAAGGTCAAGTTTACTAGATTAATTTTTAAGTTCACGTTTTGTTTAAACCTAAAAAAGAACATATATATCGTTCGATAAAAAACGCTTCCGTTGATGTATAAAAAAAACGTTGATCTAAGCTGCAAATTTTGATTTGCAAAATAAAAACTGCTTACAATGGCATTAAGTGTTCCACATGTTGTCTAAGAATAAGTTGTGTACTTTATTCACCGCTGCATATTTTTTTTATAAATTATGAATAAGCTGCATTGATTAATGACTTTGACGATGAAAAAATTCATAGATTCATTTTATTGAAAAATAATCAACGTAAATTGTTATTAGTAAAATTATAATTTCTTTATTTGGGTACATTTTTTGCAACATGCGGTACATTATGATCACTTAACTAGTTATTTATCTTAAACTGCAAGTTTAATTTAAAATGAATGTGTTCTTATTTTAATAATATAACTGACATTGCACAAGATAACAGTTTGTATCAAGTGGTAGGTTTTGGAACGTACCACACAGTGCTGATGCAGTGATCAACTGGAGCATCGTCAGTTACGATTTCTAACATTTCAGGTCTCTTACTATTGTACAAAATTTTTTTCTTTTTATCTCTAAACACAGTGAAATACGATTCACTGGAACGATATGTGTACGCGTAAAGTGTGAATTTAACCCCGATGACTCCAATACTGGAAGGAAAAGAAGATTCTTTAATGACCACATTTGAATCTATTGAAACTGGGTACACCAGAAATGGAAAAATGCCACCTTCATCCCAATTGATTTCTACCTCAACATTTTTCTTACCGCACTTTTTACAATCATTTTCAAACCGTGATCGTTTCAAAATGAAAGGAATTGACTCAGCACTTCTAAGCGATACACTACCGAGAAATCTAAATGATCGCTTTTGATTATCAATGCAGTTTTTGGAGCATTTACAATGTTGAATTACATGAAAAAAAGGTGACATCGCTCGGCAAAATCTTAATTCACTTGTGATAAAGTCATTTGGTAAAAGAAATGCCGTATCTATTTTCATTATATTCTGGATTAAATCTAGCTTCGCGTCATTAAATAATTTTGTGTCAAGTTTTTTGAAAACCAACGGGAATAATTCCGATTGAGGACGAATGTCAAAGAAGCGCCTACATTCAGAACTACATTTCCACAATGAGTACAACACCATTAGTACGTTGTCAATATTGATAAACTTATCTAGTTCAGTAGCCCCTGATGGACTTTCAACGCAAACGCCATATGGAATCTTTTCAATCCCTTCGATTTCAGAGACTATTTTTGGTTTTCGAACTTGCGATCCACGCCTAGCTCCCCATTGCTCGCTACTGGATGCATCTGTTTCTTTTGATTCATACAAAGAATCATCATCTCCTTGTGAAGAAGGGACAGGTAACTCGTTCGGGCGGACTCCAGATCTCCTTTGCATTCGTCTAATGGCGTGTTCAAATTGTTCCAATCGACCTGAATTAAGTAAAAGCAATTAAATGTACATTAAATTAAAGTAACATTTTTTTAAAAATATGAAAAGGAGGTAATATTTACCTTTTAGATTTTCTTCTTCAAATGCAACGAAACGCCCTACTTTCATTCCAAGTTGCGGACCAAGCTCATCGTGTTTTAGTATCTAGAAGAAAATAATTTCAAACTTGAAATTTTAAAGTAAAACGCCATTGGCTAAGTTCCAAAAAGTTCATGGGGTGGTGCATTTTAGCAGTCAAACCGCAAATATCCACTACATATACAGCAACTAACCCGCCTTGCAGTAACATAATTTAACAGCAATTAAGCTGAACAATAACAACTTCCAAGTACAAAGGAGCTCAAAGTGACGTTGTGTACCTATTCATGTTAGACAAAACAGATAACTTGTTGAGTATGTAGAGACATTAGCAGTTTGACTAGAATTCACCAGCTCAGGCTAACTATCTAGGAAGAAGCTTTAAAGGGCTGTTAATAGAAAATTGTATTAGGTATTTAATTGTATTTAAATTTTAATATTATTCTTACCCGATTCCAGGATTCCACAGGTGCATTTGTGTCTTGGCTTGTAGAAAACCCATTGAGTTTGATTAAGGAATGATCGAACATTGCTCCGTACAAAAACACGTGGTGAATGAGATACTCGATAAAACCAGTACAGCAGTAATCATTGCGTGTGAAACCAGCCACATTGGCTTCCTCGTCAACGTCCACTACTTTTTCGTCCAGTCCAGCTCCTTTAAAATTGGAAGGAGCGATTGGTATATCCAAATCCCGGCACATGTTAACCGCAAAGAAGCTGAAAGGTGATGCCACATACAGAGGTCCGTTGATTGGAACTGTATCTAGAAATTCATTGCCATAAAGTTTTGGCTCTGCCGAAAAAAAAACAAATGAACCACAAGCAGGGGGTTTATAAAACTCTGACCAATAAGACTTACCGTCAGGGTGTAATGGTGCCTCCAGATTTCTAAGGGTCTCATCAACTTCAGGAGTAAACCACTTCTTACCGCATATAATGATTATTTCTTTAACACGCCTACACCACTCGTCAAGATTTCCAGATAAGAGAAAGAGTCTACACCATGTGTTGATGGGAGGTCTATTGTCAGCAGGAAACAAATCTTGGACCTTCTCCGCCAGAAAACGGCTTGCATGATTTCTATAAAATGAAAGAAAAAAGGGTAGTAATATCATTTTACATTTACTGATCATTTGAATTGATTATCGTTACCTGCAAATGTGGTAGACAAGGTAAATTTTGGTTTGCCTCTGCAGGCAGTTCCAGCAGTCACGTAAATACCTGTTAGTCCTTCCGATCTCTAGTGCCTGCAATATGCAAGCTATCAAAGTCTTGGAGGCATCAGACTCTATTCTTTCGATTCCAAATCCCATCTGGTCCTTTCCATAATTCTCGCCATATCTAAAATATATGAACAATATTTTCCTAATCATATAGACGTAAACTAAAAATAAAATTTATACTTTTTATGTAAAAATTCGTACGCTCGAAAAAATAAGTGAAGAATGTTAGAGTTATTCTTAGCAGTTTGATCGTTTGTAAGATACTCCAAGATAGGTACTACTGGGCTTTCTTGGGATCCAGGCAAATTTGCAACCAGGGAATAATAAAAAGCTTTTTTTGAATTTCCATACTTCTTTGGAAGGTCCGCTATAACCCTCCCAGTGGAGTCCAGTGTCAACAAGTTACCTTTGCTCAACTTTAAATAATTTTGTAAGAGCAACATTTGCCGATTTGAATACATTGATACAAAAAAAGGTTTATAGCCATATCCTTGGATAAATCCGGGTAGTTTTCCTGTCTTCAAATGTGGCATTTCCATAAAAGCATCACATCGGAGCCTAAGGTCTTCCATTGTATCTTTGTGCAGATCAGTGGATGAAAAATGCTAAAAAACAAGGAAATAAATAATCTTATGTTGGATTTGGACTTCTGTGTAGTTTCCGGCAGCCAAGGCTACCTTGTCAGTATTTTCGTCCCCAAAAATTTTCCTCTTGACAACGGATGGGATTTTTACTGCCAACTCCTTCTTCATTTCATCTCGTTTGGGACCAGCAAGACGCCTTAGACCAATCGTGGAAAGATCGTGAAGCAAGTTTCCTTCTGGTCTAAAATTTAAGTACAATTTTCATTTATTTCCGTTTGGAATTATAATGCAGCAAATATTGCATAAAACGTTAACTCACTCCACTCTTATTTTAACATCTTCATTGGGCATGGGCTCTTTCTCAATAAAAAAATTATAGAGCATTTTGCAAACTACTGCTCCCTTTCTCGTGCAACGGGCAGTTGTTGTTAAAAAAGTATGAAGCCCATCACGATATATACGATGATCTTTAAAATTAATAGTACAACCCTTCAAAATAGAAGGTTTGCATTGGCGGCGGAAAGTATCATCGAAAATTGGACACCAATTTTTTCTGGGGTAGCGCCAGATGAACCGATTGTCTTTCGCTTTGGGATTATGAACTAAATTTAGAAGTGGTGCATAATCTTTTTTAGAAATAATTATCTGAAAAGGTTGATAACCTCCGAAGGGCCCTAGAATGCCTAAACCAAAACAGAATATTATTAAGTGATAGATAACACTAACTTAAACATTAAACCGTAATGTATCTTACCAAAATCAGAACTTTCTCCCTCTTGTAAATTCACTTCGGGGTAATTATCCTCACTCAAGTCCATAAGTGTACCATCGTCCGAGTTTTCTTTCCCGCTCCCTCCTTGGTCCGCGCTGGATGACGTTTGATCTTTAGTAAACACGATCGAAATTAAAAGAGAACAAATTACATAAATTTTTAATATGAAACAATTTAGAATGATTTTTAAATTTTAAAGTTATTACCGGTTGGTGCAGGGATAGACTCAAGCTCAACATTCTAAACAAATGGAATTTTATTAAAATCTTTGTTTTTTTGTAAATATAATAAATTTAATATAACCGATTCTGCTGTTTTTTTAGCCTTAAAGACAAATTTTTTCTTTTGAACTGGTAGTTCCTCAAGACTGGTCATTGCTCCCCTGTGTACTAAATTCTTCAAAATAATAAAATCAGGTTTTGATTGAATGTCAATTTTAAAAAAATAAAAAATTAATCTATCTAAAAAAATTAACGTTTATTACGAGTGAGTCCTATGTTGAAATTTGCCAATGGAGCTAAAATACCCAAACGTTAACATAAAACTGGAGTCATAAAATTCAAAGTTTGCTTGTTATAAATCACTATTTACATTGGAAGCTTCGATGGTCTCTATCTCTTGAGAAAGTTGGTACTGCGGAAGGAGGTTTGTTGTTTGTCACTTCTGTGGAAGTCGAAGGTATCTGACTTCGATGTATTACCAGCGGTTGTCTCTGTATTCGTTGAGGGCTTCTCCGAAAGGAATCCTCTTCCTGATTCTCATTACCCTGAAGTACTCCCGTTGGAGAAGATGATATAGAACTCCTCAAGATAACCGGTGATGGTGGTGACTTCTGTGTTGTAGGGTTAAATGCACCGGAATCAAATAACCGTTTTGGTGATTGCAAACTGTTTCTTGTTGGGAACTCTGGAGAAAGTTGTGCGTGGGGAGAACGTTGACGAACCTCTTTGGCATCAGAAGATAAGGGTTGTCTTTCATTTTCTAGTCCAAGGTCTCCTACAGCTGTTTGTGCCTGACTGGTTTGGGAATTTTCAGTAAGACGTTTCACACTTGTCCTTGGAGTACCTTTTATATTTTATAAATTACATTTAGAACTAATTGTACTACATTTTTTGGAAATATTTTTTTTACCATGTTTCTGAAGACATTATATCTTTAAAGTACCTTGAATTTGAGCAGCATTCAAAAAAATCAATGGCACGTAGTTTTCTCTTTCGATTCCTTCACAAGAAGGACAAACAAAACTATCTTTTTCCTGGAAGTTCTTCTGATCCAGCCCCAGGCACAAAAAATGAAACCTGGAAAAATTTCAGGACTTGAGCATCATAAAAACAAATGAATTTTTCTTTTAAAGTGTTTTAGTTTACCACAGTTTGCAAGTATCACATTCCACCATAGGGTACGCGTAGTCGGTTTCGGAGTTTTCGTCCGGTTCATCCCTTTGGCAGAAACAATAACGATTCCCGGTGCCGGGAATTGTTGGCGTTTTTTGAAAAACGACTCCAGCATCATTGCAAATTTGTTCCAAGGTTTCCTGGCATGAAATAAAAGGATGTAAAATGTACTAATTTTTTGCACCAGGATGATGTTCAATATGGCTAAAATTACTTGAAATATTGATTTTCAAAATGTAAATAATGTTTACCTTCACATTTTCAGCATTTGAGTCAAAAGCTGAATATGCCCATAAACGGTCTAATCGTGTATTTGCAAATCCCAATCTTTTCACTATGTTACCCCACACATTATTGGAACTAATTGGTTGCACTGCAAGTCTTGAACAATTTCCTTTCACAATGTCAAATATTGCCCTTGCCAGCTGTAGTCCACTTAATTTTTGCCACCTTGTAAAAATAGCTTTATAGTTTGTTCCTTGTTGCCCCACACCAGGATTAGGTGGAGCTGGTCCTTTGTTTCGGCGTTTCATTTCAGTGCAGTGATTGTAAAATCATAAGTGAATCAGGTACATTATAAACTTGCTTTATTTATAACAATTTGAAATACCATTTAATTTTAAAACTTAACAATCAGAAAGACAAGCTTAAGTATCCTAATGAAGTATTAGAAGTATTTACTGTTATATTGTAAATTACATGCAATTGTACTAAAAATTAAGTAGAGGTTTAGCAAACCCGTAATCGTCTTCCGCTTCAAGTGTTTAATGACATTTTAATTACTTTATATTGTTGATGACATTTTTGATGAATTCTTCTATGAAACATTATATATAATATATTCTTCCTATACTGGCTTTTCCGAATAACTCCATGTTTATTTTAGTTTATTTTTGTTTCTTAGCCCAAAGCTAGAATATAACTGTAATAAACCAATGGCTATACAAATTAGTGTACTTTCTGAACATTATAGTTTGTATTTTTCAAACCGTACTTCCTTTCCTTAAAACGTTGCATTAAAAGGCACATTAAAACCTTTTAGCATCTTAATATGGAAGATTATGATATCTATTATGAATTATTTATGCGATATTAAATGTAATTTATATCTTTACACACATTTAAATACGGTGCCAAATCACTCATTCTTAAAATAATTGTTTTACTCTTATTTGGTAACTTTAAATGCTGAAATTTAAATTTTTTACGAACGAGGGACTTTACAATGTACAATGAAACAACAAATATTTTCTTCTTTTAATGTGTTCCTAACCAGTTTACACAATACAGGTAGAAACCAGAGTAGCCAGAGTAAAGAAATGTTATTTTTATTTTCAATGTTTTTCAATTTATCTATTTACCAGGTTACGTTATGTCGTTTCGGTTTCAATGTTTAAATTATTGTCGCGATAATGTTACCCATTAATAAACAAATATGTCTATAACGTTGTTACCTCAATGCCAAAAAAGTCATTATATAAATCAAAGGAAATCCTACTAGTTGATTCAATCAAAGTAACCCATATCAAATCATGTATCAAAAATTACTTCGCAATCGAAAAAAGGAATGATTACGAATACAGATATGATTATAAAGTAATTAATTGATTTAAATCAGTTTTCCTGAGAAAAGAGCCATTAAATATGTAAATAGCAATGCCTTTTCTTATTTTCCACATTTATACGAAACTAGGTAAAAGCCTTATTGCATAACATACATTTAAACTGGCATGCAGCAGCTAATGAGAAATTTATCTACAATATGAACTGAATTTTTTACTAAAGCAATTTAAAAAATCCTATTTTGTCATTAGCATTCTTATTAATAATCTACAAAAAAATCATAAATGTACTTAGTTTCGGTGCACACCAAAAAAACCCGTCAGAGAGCAAAAATTACTCTTCCTTACATAATTTGTGGAACTTTCTGTTTATCATCAATCTTCAAAAAATTTTGCTAGGATTAGTATTTTTACAAAAATGACAGTTCTACGCATTTTTGCCCGTTTTCTTTGGTTTGCTGTGTTTGTGTTCTTCACTACAGCTGGTAAGTTCCATTTTAAAATTTTCCAGCAAAAAATATAACCATGAATAGTTGAATGAAAGTTGTTTTTTTTTTTAAGAACAATACATATCACCGTCAGCTACAGTCGTTAAGAGTTCTTTCATTTTCCCAAAAGGCGATGTGATACTGTGCAACAGTATGTATTCGATCGAAATTTTGGTGACCTTGCCCAGTGTTACCATTCCATCTTCCATGCGGAATTGCAGTGCCAAGACTCTTCTTTGTAGCTTAGTGGAACACGCTCATAATGTGCAAAAAGTGCTGGCATCAGAAGTGTATGATCAAAACCCATATATATCTGAGGACACTGATACAGAAGCATTGGGAAAGAGGGTACAAAGAGGGCTATTTAATATAGTTGGGGAGCTTCAGTCATTCCTATGGGGTAGGAGTATAAAAAAAAATAATTTTTTGACATCAATAATGTTGCTGTAATACTTAATGCTGCGTTACTGATGTCAAATATTATAAATTTTTACAGGTACCGCTACAGAAGGAGATGTAGACAACCTTCACGTGGATATAGGGAAAATAGCTTTGAAGTTCAACCATTTTTCTGAGGAGAATCACATGTACATGGAAGGAGTGGCTGCAAATATAAGTGCTTACTCTCATAATTTATCCTTGGTGGTAGGCTCAGGATTCAAAAAGCTCCAAACAGAAATTGAGAGATCTAGAGAAAACTTGAATTCCGTGGAGGTGGTATTTTCTGATGTCTTTAACC
The DNA here is from genome assembly GCA_034699025.1 of Entomobrya cf. arborea Gr-Col-00668. Taxonomy (NCBI): domain Eukaryota; kingdom Metazoa; phylum Arthropoda; class Collembola; order Entomobryomorpha; family Entomobryidae; genus Entomobrya; species Entomobrya cf. arborea Gr-Col-00668. The sequence goes on from JAQIWN010001182.1 coordinate 18,699, forward strand.
TCCTTATTCTAAATCAACATATACAGACCGTCGTTGATCTCATGGATCAAGTTGGTTCGGATTGCAGGCAAGTTTATTAAAGATTTAAAAATGATAATGAATGAAACAATGACAGTTGATTATGAAACCGGAATGTAAAGTTACAAAAATTAGTGTATTTAATAACGAATAGGAATAAAATCATTCCAAGAGCAGTGTTGAACAATACCCTACTTGTTCAAAAGCTGCATGATGTGAACCTTGCCGTTAAAGGACATGAATTTGTTGTCGCCGCTACTTTAAATCAACTATTAAAAACGGAAGTTGTATCGTGTTATTTTGCTCCTGGCAATTTAAAAATTGTTATTCAAGTTCCAATAGTGCGTATTGGTGAAAATTTAAAGTTGTTTCGCATTATCCAGTCTCCTTACTCTTTTCGAGACAAAGAATGCACACTGGAAAACTCCCCATCCTTTTTGGCCCAGGCTGGTAATAATATGATCCCTATAACGAAAAGCATGGACAGTTTGTGCCCTTTAACCCCAAGGAAAGTATGCATCATTCCTGCAGGAATTATATCACCTTCTAAATTTACGCAATGTGCCTCCTCGCTTGCGAATTCCAAACCAAGTGAAATAACTTCAAATTGTGTTCTCAGATGCGAGAAAGCCTCAACGATTAGAGTTCAACCGCTAAATTCACAACAATTTCAAGTCACGAATGCTATCAATTTCACTATCCAGTGTCATGGTATGGAAGACTCCAAGTACGTACTTCAGGACTCTGTTGGTGCTGTCCTGCTAAAGTTGCGTTGTCAATGCAAGGTATCAAAAAATCAAGTTCTAAAGCCTTTATTTCAAGTTTACCTGTAAACAACTTTTTTTACTAATTTTAATAGGCTCTTATACATGACCATTTCAATAACAAAACACTCGTCGTGGTACCATCCTGGCCATGCAGTTTGAAAAATAGCTCTGAATCAAAGATCATCTCCCATATTGTTCCTATTCAAATGTCCAGCTTGAAGTAAGTGTGATGAATAATTTAACATAAATTGCACTGCATGTTGCTTAGTTACGATTTATAACAGTTATTATACGTTATCGAATTAGAAAGATACATTCTATGTAATTTGATTTACAGATCGGCAGTGTTTGATGAAAATTCCGATGTTTACGAGAACATAAGTGACATCCTAAATGAAAGATGGCAGTTTGACATCCCGACACTTACTTTTGATGCACCAAAGAAAATCCAGTTCTCACATGAATACATAGAAGAACAAATGAACCACACGGTTCATTATTCATACAGTGTGCTTTTCATTTGGTGTTCTATACTTACTGTTGCAGTAATTGCTGTAGGTGTCGTGGTTTTCATGAGTATAGCGGGCGGTGGAAATCAAAGGACCTTTAGTCCAGTTCCATTCATGGTCATCCTTTTTCCTGGAACTGGATGTTTGGCTGGTAATCCTGACGGGACTGTCACTTTCAAATCGTACATGTGGGCCTTGATAGAGACACTGGAAATAGCGAACGTAGTTGTAAATGCTATAATTCTTGTTTTTGTTGCATCGATTTTGGTACTTTTGTACAAGGGAGTAAAGAACATTCGGCTTGCTAACCGAATGTTACGTGCCTGGGAAAATGGGGAGGAGCAACTGGGGGCTGGAAGTAACTGGGGGCTGGAAGCAACTGGGGGCTGGAAGCAACTGGGGGCTGGAAGCAACTGGGGGCTGGAAGCAACTGGGGGCTGGAAGTAACTGGGGGCTGGAAGCAACTGGGGGCTGGAAGTAACTGGGGGCTGGAAGCAACTGGGGGCTGGGGGCTAACTTCTCTGGGGGCTAACTTCCACCTACTGGGGGCTGGGGGCTAACTTCCACTACATCACAATTCCTCGTGTAATAAAATCCTTCTGGGTAAAGGGTTTCGTCACAAATATCCATACCAGGAGTGCAATTTTTTTTTACGCCATCACCAGCTTCACTGCAGAACCAACCAGATTCTGCTTTAGAACAAAGCAGATGATAGCATTCATCTAAAGCATCAAATGTTTTAGAACGAAATAAAAATTTAAACAATTTAATTAGTTAAAGAATTTATGTAAAGGATTTCTGAATTTACTTACTTGCGTTAGTTATTAGGATGTGTCTTAAAAAGAGTACAAATATAAGGTACAGTTTTGGCATTTTGACCGACTTTGAATTTTTTTTATGAGATGAACTATATTCTGTTTGCTGTTTGTTCGTTATAAAACTTGCTGCTCTCCTTGTGAATATTCTGAAAATTATGAGAAAGCTCTAATAGTAAAGCAATAAGGAAGAGTGTTTTTTTGCTTGGTAAAAATAAATTATAAGATAAACGTTTTATATTGTAATAAAATCTTTAACAATAAGCAACGTTTCTACTCGCTAGCTCACTAGCTCTTGGCACTCAACTTTGTCTTTCAGAATTTTTTTGTGATTGGGTTGGGTGGCGTGGAAGCATAGCAATAGTTGTGTTACACAATACATGATCTATGGTTGATCTATATATGGTTGCAACTGATGGCGCAAATTACGAATTTGAAGTAATTTTTAAAATTTGAAATACTACATCACCGTAAAAGCGTGGGAAACCTAAGTTATTCGAATTTTGAAGTGAAACTCGGTTTGTAGGCCTACCTGATGACGTATTACTTCCACGGATTAGGAGCCAGTTTATGTTGCGGGCTAACTTCCACTTTTAGGGCCCTGTGTATGGTGGGGGCTGTGGTTGACTTCCACTTTTTTGAGGGTTTATTTTTACCACATGACGAAACGCATTAATAATTGGTTCAAGAAAGCTTATCTTCTAGATTTAGCGAATGGACTTTGTCCACTAACGGGCCTTATGCTAGTGCATAATAAATATATTTTACATCCTCTGTTTTGGAGCAACTTTATTCATTTTAGTAGATCAATTGAACTTTACGACAACCTTTGTTGTCTGGGTTTTAATCTGATTTGTTAAGAGAAGCAAATAAAGATGTCAGTATCGTATAAAATCAATGTACTTCTTTACATCTAATCGTTATCAACAAAACAAACAATGTTTGATTGCATCACTGAATGAAATATAATAAAAATACGCTGAATATTATAATCAAAATTCAATATTTTCTTCTTATATTGAAAAGCGTATATGGATGAATTGCAGTGGTCAGGAATTTAAAGACTTATAAAGGTAAATTTTTGCAAGCAAATAGGCAAATATTTAAAAAAAAAAAAAAAATGAATATCAGGTTAAAAGCTTTAAATATACCAACCAGGCATATATATATACCTGCAATTATAAATCTAGTCTAATATGTGTTATTGTGAAGAAAAAATTGAATTCAAGCTAATAAAAACTTTTTGTTCAGTTGTTTCTTTTAAAAAAATTCTTGCTGGTTTGGGTACTAAAAGCAAAAACAAATAATTTTAAATTCGATTTTAAATATTCTCGTATTCTATATTTCGTTTCTAGCAAATTTATCCCCTTTAATTATTTAAACGTGAACGATAAAGTGTTTTTTTTTTCATTTTTACACCTTTTTCCTTTATTTCAACTATTTCTTAAAATTTACAAATACATATTCAAATTATTACACAGTTTCTTTTATACAAAGTTTTTTTTAAAAAATTCTTAACCTTCAAAACTATTTAAAAAATGCACACCCTCTCATTATTTCCGTTTTTTTAAAGGATTACCATCCAAGTATAAGATCTCTTTTGAAAGTGGCTCCACCCTGTGCAATGGACCAATAACCAGTCTTTTCTCTCCCTCCACCTCCCTCCGCATTTCCTCCAGCTTATCACTCAACTTTCCCTTCACTTTACTCCTTATCTTTCCTTTCCCCCCCTTCCTTCCCCCGTCG